>CM055754.1:9525651-9743558 GCA_029465975.1 Dallia pectoralis | reverse complement strand
CGCCTGTCACATGCCCGGGTGCAGCCACACAGAGGACCCCTAGGGAAGTGGTGACAGAAACAAAATACAAACAAACAGAGAACATAAATGAAAAATGAACTAGTCCACCCCCTAGGACAACCCCATATCTTTTGTCCGCGTTACCGCCCACTGGCCCGGGTGGACTAGACAATAAACATATACCGGCACTGAATAACCATTACTGTAAGGGAAAATAAACCTCAAAGTGAGAGCAGCGATGGCTATTCCCAGTTCACTGCAAAACAACAATACATTTTATTAAGCATACATCTTTAAAACCACTATATTAAACTAATCATTAAAATAACATACCTTCCACGTTATACATAATAGCAAATCCCTGGACCGACCGTCATTCGGAACAACAGCTTCCCGGACACTGCCAATACATAAGTATGCCCGTTGTCAACATACCGACTCGTACGCCACAGTATTTCGTCCTCCGCGAGCAACAGCTTACCCTCAACTTAGTTCCCCCCTCCTTTTATGTGCTAGGGACACCGCCCCCTCACACCACTCGGTACGACCGGCTACAAAGAGAGACTCTTTGACTTATCACTCATCTCAGTAGAGAAAGTAGGGTACTTATATTTTTGTTCATTGCGTTTTTACTGGTAGTTCTTACACTTTAGTAAGCCAGTGTAAAGAGTTTGTTTACGTTAAAACATTCCTTAGTTTGTACTTCTTTGAATTCACGAGGTCTTAAAAATAGTATTAAAAGGAAAGCAATATTTTTATTTTGCAAAAGTCGAGGTTCTAACTGTATTTTTCTGCAGGAAACCCATTCAAGCCCAAATGACTGTGCTTTCTGGACTAGCCAATGGGGAGGAAAAACTTTGTATAGTCACGGTTCAGCCCATTCCGCAGGGGTTGCTATTTTGTTTAATAATTGCCCAGGGGATATTGTAACATCTAAAGTTGACGAAAACGGGCATTGGATAGCTGTGGTTCTAGACGTTGAAGGGACATTCTCATTCAACAAATTGGAAGATGTTAATTCAGAATTGAAAGGGCTTTATCCAACAGACAATATAATTGTTGGAGGAGATTTCAACATAGCCCACAGATATCCACCTAGATTTAGTTCAAGTCATTATAATAAGAAAATATCAAGTTTTTGTGATGCTCATTCCTTAGTTGATATCTGGAGAGCTCAAAACCCAGATGTCAAGCAATTTTCATGGCTAAAACCTAATGGTACCAGTAAATCCAGAATAGATTATTGGCTAATCTCTAACAATTTAGCTACATATGTTCATGACACTTCCATCAGCCTCTCCTCTTACTGATCACTGTATCATCAGCACGGATTTAGAAAGCAGAGGCCCCTGGGCACAAAATCTTGGAGGCCCTTAACCTTTAATTGATTAGTAGTTTATAGACAGAAAATATAGATTACTTTGTTGCTGCATTATGACAAGCACTATATTTGACTACAATATCCCTAAAAGCATGTTTTGGGTGTATTTATATCAATATGGGGGTAATACTCAGGTGTCCACTTGTTTATAAATTATATGGAAATGTACCCCACATACAGTAATGCTATGCGATGTACCAAACCGAGT
This sequence comes from Dallia pectoralis, assembly GCA_029465975.1. Taxonomy (NCBI): domain Eukaryota; kingdom Metazoa; phylum Chordata; class Actinopteri; order Esociformes; family Umbridae; genus Dallia; species Dallia pectoralis. The sequence continues at coordinate 9,741,969 of CM055754.1, read as the reverse complement.
GTAACTTTTTTCATGTAAAATGGGAATATTTCAATGCATATTCCAAATATATTTAAAACTTAGCATAGCCTATAATGAACTATGTGTGTAGCTAATTCTCTGCTTTGGTAGGACGGGCTCACACTGACACACACACACACAGCTCGGGCCGAACCCCGTGTGTCTGCTTCGCCTGTGCCAAAAACCGCAACTAGCGATACTTCTCTGCAGTGAACTGAAGGAAAAAGACAAAAGATATAGGCTACTTTTAAAATATTAGGTGAAATATTACTCAACTCAACTAGAGAATGAGTCCCACATATTATGTATTAATAAGCCTAGACCGCGTATCTGATAATAAAAATTAACAGTCAACATTAATACAACAACGTTACATGATTTAAAAAGCAACATATCATAGTCATACAGACATTGACAGATCAGAGGAGCTGGGCTCTAGCTAAATCAGAAAAAAATGTTTATAAAGGTGGGTTGGTGGACGCAGATTCGGAAGGCCGGCGCCGATCGGGGTATCTATAATAACCAGGGTTTTTAATAAGTGGAAAAAGTAATAGATTCGCCTACATTTTGAGGCTGTCAAACCTGTAATGTAGCCTCCTGTCTACCTTTGTTAACCTACCCGTCACCGCCGGGTCTCTGCCGCCTTCAGTGGCTTCCGAAGCACTTGCTTCGGTTTCGTTCTCACGGGGAGTCGAGGACTGTGTTGGTGGGGGGCAGGTGTCTGTCACTCCAGCCGGGCTGTTGTTCTCTGTCTTCTTGTCGTGCTGGTGCTGATGCTCAAGTAAGTCAGGTTCAGGTTCATCCGAATTAGCAAGGCTGGATGCTGTGGTGCTGAACTCCTCGTTGCTAGCATCACAGGCACAGCAGGCGCCGCCAGGCTTTTTATTAGTGTCGACGAGCCGATTTTTTAAAAAAGTGGAGATGGTTGGAATATTTCTGATCATTACATCCTCTCTGCTATCCTTCTCCCATTTGGCCTTTCGTTTTGTGGCTCCACCGTTTTTTATCCATGTTTGTTCGATGTCTCTCTTTTTCCCCTCACCATCACTATCTTCTGTCTTGCTTCCCGCTATCAACAGTTTACGCGGTAACCCATTGTCATCATCAGACACAGCCGACAGCCAATAACTGATCATGATACTTTTTTGTGTGTAAATAAATTATTATTAACACACACACACAAACACACATTCATTAATTCATTTTAATTTAATTAATAATAATAAAAAGCCCACACAGTTAGTGGGATCTTGGAGGCCCCTAGTGGTCGGAGGCCCCTGGGCACTGGCCCAATCGGCCCGGTGGTAAATCCGTGCCTGGGTACAACTCACTATCCCGATCTGGAGCTTGCTTTTTGGTGGTGGTGGATGGATGGTACTGTCTGTGAGCAAAAATGGAATGGTGCAACGGTATTGGTCAGCGAGAAATGGAATATCGATATGTGATTGGCTTTCGAAAATGGAATTCAAGAGCTCAGATTGGAGAGTGAAAATGGAGTGAGGACCTGTTATTGGAGGAAGAAAATGGATTGCGACATGTGATTGAGTTTCGAAAATGGAATTTACGAGCTGTGATTTGACATTTCTAACAGTCTATCTTGATGCGGGTAGGGCAGCCCTTATAACTAAGCTATTGAACGGCTAAGCAAGCCATTTAAACGGTCAGTCTTTCTACTCATGGTTGCAAATTACACAAAAATTACACAAAAACAAACTGCACCGAATTACACGTGTCTTAAAAATATGAACGGAACAAAATAGACCGAAAAAATGCCCTGGTGAACAGAAGAAATGTCTGGTAAACAGCATTTCACCTAAAGAATTAACTTTCCACGCCGCAATGCATGCTGGGAGAACAGAGTTTGACAGTTGGCTGGAATGATACAGCATGGGGTCCAATTGACTCAAGTTTATCAAGCTCTTACTCAGTCATTTTTTCACATATCAAAGTGAAACCTTTTGAAGTTTCTACAGAGTGATGCCATCTTGAATCCTGTTAGGTCTGAAAGACCATCAGCCAAAATTACAATTATTTAATAGACTAATATATATTAAGTGAATATGTACATTTACTTAAAGACGCCCCCTTCAGCCATTTTGTTTTATATTCGTTTTTCCAAGATATGCAATTGAACGACAGTAATTTTACACATGTCAGGCCAAAAAGCAAGTGAATTGGACCAGCGGTTTGGGAGAAATTGTGTTGTGTACATTTTCCCAAATCTGGAATGTACAAGACATTGCATTATGGCAAATGTTATGTGTCCCAGAGGCTTTTTTGTTCATCATGGGAAGTAAGGCATGTACACCAAAGGACATCCATTTTTAACATATGAATATGTACGTAGACACGCCCCTTTATTGCAACGAATGTCTTATTCCTGAAGACCCTATAGACAGACAGTCATCCCACACATGATTGTAAAGTGGCTAGTCAATTGGAGTGACGGCTGATTTATAGTATTATTTGTGCGTGTGATTGCATTAGCGGTTAGCTTGTAGCAAAAACTGTCAAATTTCAGCAACCTGTCATATGATTGTGTTTTGACCGACAGACTCGGGCATTGACAGTTTAGTTCATGGGGATGTCCTCTTCATTTGTACTGAAACGATATGTCCGTAAGTCTTTGTTTTCATATAGAGATGCACAGTTATTGTGCGTTACAGAAAGTGTTTCACTTGTTGGCCATTTTCTCGGCCATCTTGCAACGAATGTCTTATTCCTGAAGACCCTATAGACAGACAGTCACTTCAAACATTATTGTCAAGTCAAGTGGCTAGTCAATCAGAGTGATGGGCGAATAGAAGATAATTTTTCTAGGTTTTGTGAAATTTGCATAATGGGGAAAAATCCATCATGGCAGACTTTATGAATGAACCTTTATGAAAAATTACCATGTACTTTTTGAGTAATGGGCCGATTTATGTCCCAAGAATAATAATAATAAAATTCACAATAACAATAGTCGAGGACCCCTAATAATAATTCTCACAATAACAATAGGGTTCTTCTGTCGAGGACCCCTAATAATAAGAATACTACCAATAACAATAGGTTTCCTCCTGACGGAGGAACCCTAATAATAAGAATACTACCAATAACAATAGGTTTCCTCCTGACGGAGGAACCCTAATAATAAGAATACTACCAATAACAATAGGTTTCCTCCTGACGGAGGAACTCTAAAAATAATAAGAACACTAGCAGAAATCGAGCAAAAATAGAACATGTAAACCCGAATGAACACTATCTGTTATGTGATGGGGCAAAGATTTTTCTTAGATCAGACCAGGTCACCTTCCATCGCTCCGTGTCTCAGTTCTGATGCAAACGTGCCCATTGTATGGGCTTTCGGGAGCGGACACGGGGCAGCATGGGCACTCTGACTGGTTTGTGGCTAAACGGCCCAATACGCAACAATACTGGCCCATACTGAAATGCCCAGTTTTTTCTGACACCTTTTAGGAATTAGTGCTATAGCAGCTCGTCTGTTGGATTGGACCACACAGGCCAGGCGGTCACTCTCCATGTGCATCAAGCCTCTGTTCTCAATTCATCAATTTTCCTTCCTTGGACCATATTCAAGTACTGACTGGTCATCTAGCATTACAATTTGGCCCTTTTCAAAGTCACTCAGATGCTTAAGCGTGCCCATTTTTCCCGCTTCGAACACATCAACATGTGGAGATTGAATGAATCCTCTTACAAAATGCTTGTGGTTATTTTTGGTGAGAAAGGGCTCGCCTTGCCACCGTGCTCCAAAGCTAAAATCTATGGAGAATATATTGTATTGTGCAGGGAGTGTCCAGTTCCTTAAAGAAGTTCCAATAGTTAATTTGAGGTTCTCATGGAAGCCTTCCTGATGAGCCTTCAATACTAGAGGGAAATCATAATCTTAGCAATCTTTTTTTGGAACACCCACAACAGTAAGTTGAAAATTATTTAGGATACAAACAGGGCATCAGTAAGAGTTTAACGGGTTAAATTTATTAAACAGCATGATAACTGATAACAGTGGCCAGTAAGGATTTACCTGAGCACAGTGTTTATATCAGGGTCCAGCATCAGAGGTGGATTCAGTCATGGACAAGAACAAAACAGAGAGAAAGGTCAACAAAGAGTTTTGATACAAAAATAGAAACAGAAAGACAAGGCAAGGGAGGCAGACAGGACACGTGGAAATCCATCTGGTTTAGTGATTCAAAAAACAGGGAGTAGTAATTTGGTACACCAGTAAGAATTCTGAAAACAGAGATCACAGTGACTGGAACCAGCCCTTCCACTTGAAATGTTGGGCCACATATTATAACAAAAACAGACACCAATCTTTGATTTGATTTATACAACAAAAATTCCTTACAAAATTATAATTCATCCTGCAGCATTGAGGTTGGCAGATCCAACAGTCCCATTTGTAAAATGATATGTCATGCTGGAGCTAGCATTGAGAGCGGTGGCAAGTGGTCATTGATGTAAAAGTGGACAACCCCATGCTTGATTGTTTACAATATCGATAAAGCTTTATAACTTTACTAGAAATAACTTTACTAATTGATTTTAGTGGACTGAACACAATAGTGCCACTTCCTAATGTGGATAAGGTTGATAGAGCTTTTTCATGAGGCCAATCCAAAAATCGACGCTCTGTCCCTCACCAGATGCTGTGTTTTTGTCCAAATAACATTCAACAAATTCACTCGACATTTCAAGTGCTTCCAAATACAGACCAGAAAACAAGCAGCTTTGCAGTTGCAGAGTTTCTGATATGTACACTTAAATGTTACATACATATTTAGAGTGTGTAGTTGTGTTGCTGCAGTCCTTAGCAGCAATGTCTTAACGTCTTAGTGCTCTGTTTCAAAAGTAGTAAACAATTCTACACTTGGACAAATCACATCCACATTTATTAAAAATGTTGTTTGATAATGATTGCTTGCGAAACCTGTGATTTATTTGGCTAGATAGATAATCTGCATTAGCTGAACAAAAAGATAAATATTGGCTTAAACTATTACATTAAATATGTAATTTATGAGTGCTGTGCTATGGCTCTGTTCCATCAAATAACAGAAACAAATAAAAAAACATACCAAAAATGATTTAAACACATGCTAATAACTGAATTCAGACATAATATTACATCTATTTTTATAACGCCAACAGATGTACGGACAGTGCAGTATTTTTTTTTATAAAAAATATATAGGAATGAGGTGGAAAAAAATCTGGATATTAGCCTTAAATGCAGACAGCAATAGAATGACAACAACGGCGCAAGACATTGAAAGACAAAAATGCTTTACGGCATAATTTTGGCGAAGAGCCGCAACAACACAGCAGAACCATGTATCCAGGCCAACCACAGCCATGAGGGTAGTACACCCTGTAGAAGCCATGCACACTGCCTGACGATTTACTTTGTCATCACTGTCAACATGGGAGACAACCCGATTAGAACACTCCAGCATATGTTCCAAGCCCAACTGTCTACTCAGGCTTCAGCAGTCTCACAGAAGTAAGCCTTTCCCAGATTTTTTTATTCACTCCTCCTTCGCATTCCCATCCTTTTTCTTGCCATCCCCAGGCACAGACTTCCAGAAGCGATGACAGGCAAGCTCCAGTAGCTCCAGTCCTCCTATCAGCTTCTGTTGACCGAAGTAGATGCACACCATCCCCAGAAAGTACAAGCGAAGAGGGGCCCAGAGCCAGAGGCCTGCAAAGGACAAAGCTATGAAAACGCTCCAGTAGAAGAGAGATGCTGCCTTGATCAGTGCCACGCGGAGCTCTGTCTTACAGGGAGGCACGCGGCATACTCCCTCTCTGTCAAAGCCCCTGGGCTCAGAAGCATAAAAGTCCCGTAGACGGAGCTCCTTTTCTGCCCAGCGCTCCTGGGTCCAGGCCTGCAGGTCAGAAGAGGATCTGGGCAGGGCAGAGGCTTCGTAGCGGCGCACATGGAAGTGAATCTCTCGAGGGAACTGTCCCATGACAAGGTGCCGCTCCGTCTGGGGTATGTTCTTGGGGTAGGCCACAGTAATGTCATGGACAGCATCCAGGTTGTCTCCTGTAAAAGTGGTGTAGACATTTTTAAACCATGTTTAGAAGCACTGTAGACAGTGCCTAACTAAACTCTGAGATGTTCAACAATTCAATATTAAACAATATCAAAGGTGCTTTAAATAGATTTCTATCAAAGAATATAGGTGTATTTAAGCATTATTTTGCTCAATTTGACAGAAAGGGAGAGAAAGATGTTTTGCTACAAGAGCAGCATGACAGTTTTGAACCCATGCTGCAGAAGGCAGCACAGACAGCTGGACCTGGATACTGCATGTTAGGACAACAGGGGTCAAAACCGAAAGTAAAGATCAACAGTTAGCGTCGGACCTTTGCGGAGTATATCTACGATGAAGGTGAACCCGGTGGTGCGAGGGTGTAGGACATATTCAAACTTAGGCAGTCCGTTTTTTTCTGCAAACTCATCACTTTTTGCTCTAGTGTAATCTGCAGGAGACAAAAACAGAATTAGGAGTACATATTGGATAACTGTTTCTCATAAGATCTAAGCCAAATGGCAGGATACCAACAGTGCCTGGTTTCACTGAGACATGTTACCAGTGAGGTCAGTGCCCTCAGGGAAGAGGAGGAGCTGCAGGGGCTCTCTGATGTCACAGAAGTAATCCAACATGTTCTCCATGTGGCCACGGTCCTCCTCCCATCGACGCTTTATGAAGATGAAGCAAGCCACTTGCGTCGCCCAGCCTGACACAAAGACCACATATTCAAATTACTGTGTAGCCCATACTAATATGTGACGGTGTGCCTGTGTGTGTGTGTGTGTGCGTTTGTGAAAACACCCACCGAAGCCAGGGACAGATTTTAGGGCAGCTTTGAGGCAGATCTTTTCTAGGCGCAGGTAGCTGTACCTAAGCAGGCAGCACCACAGGAACATCCAGTCCAGACGTGTCCGGTGGTTCATGATTATCACGCTGCGCTCCCCCGGGATAAAGCCATCACCCGTGATCACCACCTTAACCCGAAACACCAACTCTAGCAGGGCCTACGTGGAGGGTTAGAAGGCAGGCGGAAATAGAAACACTCATTTAACTTGGTTTAATTTTATTGACCAATATTTGCATTCTCTGTGAAGACATTTATAGAGAAGACAAATGACTACGTAAGCTTACTACATGAGCAGGTACTTCGGTGCTAAAATAGAATGTCTTGGTGGTTTAGACCAAAACTGGGATGGTGACACTACTGCTTTAGTGAATAAAAAATGTATAATTTAAGTTTAATTTAAGTGCCAATAAAACAAGTGAATGCAGGTGTATAGAGTACGGATGGAGTCATGAGAGGTTAGATGACGCACCACAGGGAGAGTAAGCCAGGTGGCCACAATACGGTCTGTGATCCAGCGATACCATGCAGGTGACAGTAGCATAAGAGGTAGCACAGGGCCCAGCATGAAGATGCTGCCAAAGAAACTGCCCAAAAACAGGGTAACAACAAAGTAAAGCCCCCGCACAGACACCGCCATACCTACGAGAGGGAGAGAAACAGGACATTCAAATTCGGCTAACTTTGGATTTCAACCAACACCTGATATCAGATGAAAAGAACTTGTAAATTACATCTTACGCACTTAATTTAATTAATTACTGAAGTTCACATTGCACCAATTCATAGTTTTCATACTATTTCTTGTGACCAATATACAGCACTCCGCTGTGTTTTTTACACCTTTAAAATCAACGACATCCTTGCTGGACCTTGTGGAGAATCCATCCTCTGGTACCAAAATTGAAGGCATATAAAAGTACAGACAGCTATCTGCACTTTCGATCCGGGTGGGTCAATAATCCAGTCGTTTGAGAGGTGAAGGAAAATACATTCTTAATTGTCAAAGCGATGGTGAGTGCCAATTCATCTAAATTACGGTTGGTTCAATGGGCGGTCAGTGCAACACAGAATCTTGTGACATAAATTTACTGCTAATCAATGTTTTATCTGATGTAGGGGTGCACGACATAGACTTAATATCTTTATTGCGATATCACGTCGCACAATATCAATATCGAAAATGTCGCAAGAAATGCGATATTTATTTATACATTTAATTTGTGGAGAGACGCGTCGGTTGGCTTTGTGGTTTGGTTGTGTTCGATTTAAGAGCCTGCTTGAAAACTATATATAATGATCATGTTTGATTGGTCAGTTGCCCTGTCACATGCAAGTGTGAGCGAACGGTTCAACTAAACGAACAGACCCACATTAAACGTGCAGTATGTGTTAACTCCGACAACGTGAGTGAAGAGAAATAAAGACGGTCGGACAAAGAGAGAAAAGGCGAGTTAGAGAAGCTAAAGAAAAGTTAAGCCAACTAATGTCGCTCAAGCTGTTGTGCAAAACTTGCGGTATGGTGATACACCGGGCAAGAGGAAATACGACCAACCTATTTCACATCTTAAAAACCACCACAAGCCCTTAATATACGATGAGTGCAAGCAATTGTGTTGCAGGTAAATCATCAGAGCTAGCCATACAAACATCGTAGGGAATACTGTTTGGCCAAAGATATGATGCCCATTTACCTAGTGGAAAAAGGGCTTTGGGAAGCTTATGACTGAACTGGACAAACAATATCAAATCCCATCCAGCACCTAATTATACGAGGGATACTAGCTCACTGCTCACGGCTTAAACCAGATATGGTTGACATGCTAGTTTTTTACCTGTGAGTGGTAACGGAAACTGCCCATGCCCTCTACAGGCTACACCTGTGTTGACGGGCACTGTTTCTGATAGAATTTTCTTATTACTTATTGTTTTATACTGTACAACGTCCTGTTTTGTAGACATACACTTAATTTATTATTTATTCATTTGACTGTTAGTTGGTCAAATTGGACTGGTAGTTGAAAAAAAAACAGTGTTGTAAGAACTTGATTTTGTTTTTATATATTAATCTATTTTGAGGCATTTTACCATAACTTGTGTGTTTTTACATATGTTTAAGAATATCGAAATTAATATCGATATCGCAATATTCATTATCAATATCGCCAATATAGTGCAACACTAACCTGATGTCAGGGTAAATCACACCAAATAACTTCTTCGTTCATAATTTAACTAAATCCATATGATAAAGATTTAGCTTGCTGCACTAACCTTGAATTGGTTGCATTGATGCAGGCGAAAATAGACCATGTCATTCATTAGAATTATGACATGTAGATGTATCGAATGCTAATCCAATATTTACACTAATATGTGGATATTTGATAACTAACCTGTAATTAAATGTTTGCTACAAATATAAATATATTTTGCGTGTGATGATTTTTTCACCCTAGATATTAGTGAGCCAGATGTGAGGATTGATAGAGCTAACCCTTGTTTCATAACACAGCTTAACTCTTAATTTCATAATTTTGGAGAACAAGCATTTATTTAAAATGTAATTTATGACTTAATATTGTATGAAGTTACATGCCCAATTGTAATTTATCCTAAAAATGTAATTGTTACATTGTAAATAACACCTACATTTAACATCACAAAATTGCAACTTCAAATCTGTGCACCAAAACAGGTTAATAAAAAAGACTACTGGCAATATACATTGGTCATAGGTCGCTTCACCAAATTAAGCTAATTGCTGACAATTTTTATAGAAGTCTTTAGGAACTAGAGCTGAACGATTGTAAAAGAATCAAATTACTATTATTATTTTAAACCATATTGTAATTGCGATTTAATATGCGATCATTGTTTTGCTCTTTATCGACAGTATTATTCAACAAAGACAAGCAATGAACAATATTGCGTGACCAACACAAATATTAGATAAATTAAACAAACTGTTCTTTCCTGAAGGCCAGGCCTATATGTTATGATGAAATTTGATGAGGCATGAATTGATATGACATATTTTTATTTAACTACTTCCATCACAGTAGTATATTCGCTGATTTGTTGAACGGGTTATGGTTGATGTTGCGTTTTCAAATTATTTAATTTAAAATACAAAAGCTTGTTTCTCTGTTGTTACTCTTTTGGGCCGATTCATAGACTTGGCATTCGTAATGAAACTGGACTCCAAAATGTTTTTTTTAAATATTCTTTTATTATTTTTTGAGAAAATATTGGTTGTAACGCTCAAACAGATCTATTGCTTCCTCAAACGTGTCGACCTTCTCCTTCACTTAAACAATGGTTTCTAGTTAACTACATTAATTAACTTAACCGCTAAGCCTATACGTTAATGGCTGCATTCTGACATCAGGAATATGTAATGGGGCCTACAAGCCTCAATGCATGTGACAACTGACATAAGGAAACTGCACAAACTTGGCATACATGGGAGTTGGGAAAGTAAGATGCCCTTGCTCACAAAAAGTAATACCAAGACACAGCAGTTTACTAGAAAACACTTGGGCAATGATCTAAACAACTCGAACAATGTGCTTTCGACAGATGAGAAAAAGGTAAAGTTGGTTGCCTGCAATGCAGTCGCCATGTTTCGCAAAAACAAAATCCTGCCCATTAATCGAAGAACCTCATACCAACTTAAAAGTGTGGGGTTGCTTCTGGCCCTGGCCCAATTGTCGTCAAATCAATCATGAATTATATTTGGAACTAGAAAATTCCTAGCGAAATAAAAAAAATGATCATACTAGGGCTGTCAAGATTGACATTTTAGGTTTTTAAGTAATTGTTAGGGGTGTGACGAGATCTCGTGTTACGAGATCTCGTGTTACGAGATCTTGCGAGATTAAAAGGCAACCAGATTTCTTGTCGAGGTGAAAATTTGTCTCGTGAGTTGTGATGTCAGCGTGTATGGAACGCCAAGTGGCTGAAAACTTGACACTTAAAGCGTTTCTTGTGGCTGAAACCGTTCAAATCAAGTGTAAATTTGTGAAATACAAGCGCTGACGTCGCCTGTTATTAGACGTGCGTTCTCGTCATGCCGTCCAAAGTGAGTGTCAAAAGAGCATTTCACACGATCACAACGCCTGTTCTAAAACGCACGTTGTCTAATAAGACGTTCAAAGTGTATGTACATGTTTTTTGCACTCGCTTACTTCAAGTGTAATGTCATTTTTACACTAGTCGTTAAACGTCTTTAATTTTAGGACGCTCGTAATTGGTCGGTCTTTCTCAGACGCTTGTCGGACTTTGGCACCATTCATTTTAATTTTTAAGGCTACAGCGCATGCATATTTTGAGAAGCTGATAGAATCTTTTTCATGCTTTAAGAAAACGTTTGTTTCTGTTTGCACTTGTAGTTTTGAGAGAGCAATACTTTGGTTATGGATACACTTACTGTTTGCATTTAATGTGTTATTTATATATTTGTTTTATTTATACAGTTTTATATTTTTTTATGTTCGATTTGGGAAAAGGAGTTAGATCTCTCATGTGAAATACAGGGGAGAAACCAGTCGGTAAAGTTTATAGCAAAACATTTAGCAGTGTTTGCATGTCCTTTTCATTAAATTCATTAAAATATAAGTAAAATAACATTCATTACAAGTTGATTTCAAAATGCACCTAAATTGTTTAGCATTTTGGGTTTTTTCAGTTGAATAAAATACTATTTGCCATTCATATATCACATCATTGAGGATTTCTTAAAAAATTGTGTAAAAATCTCGTCTTGTCTCGTTCTCGTTAACCCAATCTCGTGTCTCGTCTCGTGGAGTAAGCGTCTCGTCACACCCTTAGTAATTGTCACACAAATAAATGTGATTAACAATTTAATTGTCTATATTGTTAATTTTATTACACTATTAGTGTCCAAAGCCTATAAATAATGTCAATTATGTTGTAATAATAAACATGTGGGAAAGAAAATCATTGACATTGGAACTGTATTAATTGTATTAAACTTCCTTATGGAAACATGTATTTTTTAAATATCGAAAATAAATGGTATGTGGACTAATAAGTTTGTTAAACCTAGGTAACATTAACCAAACCTATAATAAAAACTGACCAATCTCTCACCAATCTCAACTGAAAAGAAAGTAAATGATATGCGAGGCCATGTAGCAAGAACACATTTCTGTTCTTTGTGGTTAATAAAATGTGCTCATATATTTGGCAATAAAACAACAAATGTTATGCTATATGCATATACGTTAACCTGATCGAGCCTACTGCTGCAACTGGGGTGGGCCTAGGTCGCCTGCGCACACTATTGGTTGACTCACTTGATTGCCAGTTTTGTCAATTACAACCAATTTCTATCGAACAAGCTAGGTTGATTCCTAAGGGATAGGGCTGTGCTTTGAAACATAAACAGCGTATCCAAGTTTTGGGAGTGAAATGTCACCATGTCATACAAAAATAATACAAAAAGTTCCTTCTAGAAGTCGAAAATCAACTTCGGAAATGAAGTACACAAAGTCGGAATATATTTTTTAATGATATATTAACTTTGTCGCAGTAAGTCAAAACCATTATTGCCAGCAGAAAATAGCATTGGGTAACAGCATGGGGTCGTGTGATGACAATATGTTTGCATATTGATAATATGATACATTTTTATCACAAGAATTTGTGATTGATATATATAGATAACTCAAATAAATATAATGAATTCATATATTTAGATAGAGATAATAAGGATAGATGGATTACTTAAGACACTTTAGCATATTACCCATTTGACCAAGGAAATAAATTCTAACATGAATGCTAACATTGTGCTGTATTATCCCATTAACTCCTTATGTCTAGAATCTCTGCCTACTCATAATCCATTGTGTTGTCACCAGCTGGCTGTGGTACAAGTCGAGAAAGCTAAGTGTCTTGATTTCTTCTCTTTAACTCACACATGTTCAAAGCATATGACAAATGCATGTTTGGTTGATACTAGCTTATACACACATATATATAGTGATGGGAGTGTGTATCTTATTTTGTAATTAACCTAGCATTGTTGAATGTATTATATGAGGTTATATACTTGACAAATAATAATTTATTCAAAGTGTCCACTTTTGTCATACAGTCATGGTGTCCTCTACCTCATTTGGGAAATTCTCGCTGGATTTTCATGAAGGCTACAACTTAAGCAACACTTCGCAGGCTTCTTGTTGATAATATTAGTAGTTTCCTTTTGTCAAGTTTACATTATGATTTACCCTTTCACACGTTGCAAATATTTTTTTATTTATTTGGCCTGATCCTTAACAGATAAACATAGGAAATAAAGTAACTTGTAATACGATGTTAAACACATAACTCCACCCCAGATTGTTGGAATTACCTGGTCCAAATATAGCGCAATTCCACTGTGCATCCTTTTACAACGGTTTTAAATTAGTGATTTTATTTTGAGTAGGCAAAATAGAACGCTGAAAAATTCATCCATGCTAACAAAACGGTCTCTAAATGCCTGATAAGTGGGAACTCTGGCACCAGCCCATAGCAAATGAATAGAGAAGAACCATAACTAAACCTGTTTGAACCTCAAATTAAACTAAACGTCCCACTTCTGCACAATGGCACCTAATCGGAAAATATTACTTTAAGCGACTTGCCTCCAAAGATCGGCATCTCTCCCGTAGCAATAGGAAACCAATGGGAAAAGCTCAGAGTTCCTATAGAACTCTCAAAGATTCACCCATGCTAACAAACACTAGAGGTGGGGGAAAAAAAAAATCGATACAGCATAAAATCGCAATATTTCCCGTGGCAATACTTTATCGATACACAGACGCCAAGTATCAATCTTTTACTATTTAAATTGAGCATGAGAATTTAACTTTTTGGTAGTAGAATAATAAAATAAATTGGTTATTTAGTCCACCGGGTGACGTGACGGTCAGCGTGCATGATAATGCAGATACAGGAATCCACTGCCGATACGGCTGTATCCGAGAAAATATCAAATATATTCGCCAGCTTTTCTAATACTCTTTCGCTCGTATCAGTGTATATTTGCGGTAGGGCTTTCACCGTGAAATACTTGCGATTTGGGTGCTGATATTTACGGTCAACTGGGCCTTTTTAAAGCCGGTCTTTTTCTACTGTTAAGACTGGCAGCATATCCTTAACAATGTAAAACTAATATGCAGAGGTGGGACAAAGTCATTGTTATGCAAGTCACAAGTAAGTCTCAAGTCTTTGCCCTCGAGTCCCGAGTCAAGTCGAGTCAAAGATGAGGCAAGTCCCGAGTCGAGTCACAAGTCAAAGCCAACAAGTCTCAAGTCGAGTCCAAAGTCATACCATTTTAGTTTCGAGTCATTTCAAGTCATCTTACCACAGAATTTATACAAATCATGTATGTCTGTAAGATTTGTATTTATTTAAACCTCTTTTTATACAATGACATTAATACAGTAAAAAACAGAAAATTTAATTTCACAAAAAATGCTTGTATTTCAACAGCATATTGCACTAGAACAATGCACAGCAACTTCAGTCTTGTATTGTATTGACCTTAGGGCTGGAAGATTTGGAAACATTTAATATCACGATATATTTCTTAATTTCGGTCGATACGACATAATTCCGATATCGATATGAACAATATAAAAGCCTCAGAAAAAATGCCATGAACACCCACAACGAATGTCTGTATACAATCTTCTGAAAAATACATTTGCCAAGTCTTTTGAGCCTCCTCCTATAAAACTAAATAATATTTTAGAAATAAAACGGTACAAATAAATTAAAGTTCACCATTTATTTGATTTTAACCTTTATACAAACAAGAAAAGTCAAATAAGCAATTTGACTCTGAGACTGACCGTATTAATATATTTAACTTTAAACAATAACATAGGCTGATTATATTATTCTTTACACAAAACTTCGTGCAACAAAACTTGTTCTTATGAACATATCGTTTAACGTTAGTGAACATGTTAGACAATGAAGAGGTGAGTTCATGAGTTCGCTATGTGGCCGTGGATTTAAGAGACACGAGAGAGAAGCTCATGAACGCGCATGTCGCAACATGCTCGGAGAATGAGAGTGCTCAAAAGCGCATGTCCATCATGACGTCATGGGCCAGTCAACGCGGAAGATCCAAGCTCCTATGTTGGCTTTATGCGCTTTTGAGCCTCTCATTCTCCCGCACATTTAGTATCACGCTGAAACCTGAAGTTTATCAGATCTCAGAAAGCTGAACCACTTCCCTACCACTGAATTAGTCTTTCCTCTCATATCAACGGTCTGCTTTCTCCTCACTTATGGAAGCTCGTTCAGTCACGTTTGAATTGCGGTCATGGGCGCTCATTTTGTAGCTTAAACTTGCCGTGTTGGAGATCAGCAAAAATATTGAAATATCGAAAATGTGTTTAGAAATCATATCACCGTTATTGATTTTTTTTACCGCGATATATAGTGATATTGAATTATTGTCCAGCCCTAACCTCATATTGCAAAACAGTTTAACTTTCAAATAGACATGGGTCCTTTTAGCCTGAACTTTTTTAAACATGTCATTAATAAAATCCTCACTCCTCAAAATTATCACTTCTGAAAAAATGGACCAACGTGATAATATAATTGGAATGACTCCATAGAGGTGCGTGTGCGCGTGCCCGTGCGAAGCTCCGTCTGTAATCTTCGACCCGCATGTTTTGCAAATTGCAACTCTTTTTTTGTCGACTACCTCGTAGTTTTTATAGCCAAACGAAACTATATTCGGTATCATTTTGCCAACTGGCGCGTTGTTGCTTGTGCTTCATCGGTTGTCTTGCAATGTGCCTGCTTGGATGCTGTCTAATCAAAACAACGTGGGACTACAGTGATTGGATGTCGAATCAAAACAACGTGGGACTACAGTGATTGGATGTCCAATCAAAACAACGTGGGACTACAGTGATTGGATGTTGTGCAGGCAGCGCGCGTGCTCTCTGCATGCATTTTTTTCACAGATGCAGATAAACTGAGAGCGGCGCGGCCGTGTGAACATTTTCTTCCCCAGTTTTCATGGGAAGTAGCGAGTCTTCTCGAGTCAAAAGGCGCAAGTCTAAGTGAAGTCACGAGTCATTGATGTTCAAGTCCAAGTCGAGTTGCAAGTCTTTGTACATTTTGTCGAGTCGAGTCTGAAGTCATCAAATTCATGACTCGAGTCCAAGTCACATGACTCGAGTCCACACCTCTGCTAATATGTCAATTCATCCGTTATCTCCTTTCAACTCAAACTTTTCTTGTCATAAGGGATGACGTTTGTAAAGTATACGTCTATGGGTTATGTGTCTTTTAACCGACATGTTTGGATTCGGGACACTATCAGTGTTTAATAGTAATGTGTCTTTTAACAGACATGTTGATTCGGGACAAAATTAGCGTCTCGTAGTTTCACGCATTCATCCATGTGTTTCTGTTTTAGGTGACGTAGAAATCGGTTGTACTGCTGTATTTAGTAGGAATAGCCTTTTGCCAAATTTTACACAATGTTAATTTGCTCAATATCGGACTTTTTAAAGCCGAACCACTTCCTAATTACCTCGAAAACATTGCTTCGCTTTCTCTGGGTGATTTCTTTCTCACTAGAGCGGTGCTCGCGATTACAGCTGATACACTGCAACTGAACCCGCCCCGTTATAACAGAGACCGGCTTTCGATGATTGTGACTGGTGGATAACCTCTGTGCTGTCACGCAATTGGTCCATTATTTGGGTTAGGGTTAGTTTTCCTTCGGGGACATAATAATAAAGTTGGAAAAAGGTAATAATTGCAATGTATTGCAGAATGACAATATGTTTAAAATCGCAAAAATATTGTATTGTGACCTAAGTATCGTGATTAGGGATGTAAACGGTTAATCGACTATCGGTTATTGTCGATAAGAATTTACTCGATTAAATTAAATTAATTGTCGGTTAATTGAACATTGCAATCAAAGACCGTTTTCCACAGGACGTAGGCGTAATTGAATGTGACACGAGATTCTCGCGAGCGGCGAGAGACCCGACACTAACTTGAGGCGTCAAAAAAGAAACCAAGCATTTTCGATATTTCAATATTTTTTGCTGAACTCCAACGCGTCAAGTTTAAGCTACAAAATGAGCGCCCATGACCGCAATTCAAACGTGACTGAACGAGCTTCCACAAGTGAGGAGATAGCAAACATTTGATAAGAGAGGATCGACTCATTCAGTGATAGGGAAGTGGTTCGGCTTTCTGAGACATGATAAACTTCACGTTTCAGCGTGCTGCTAAATGTGCCGGAGAGTGGAGCCGACTAGCAGCGTATTGTTATGTTAAAGCTGCAGTACCTTTTTAGTTAAATATGAGCAAAATGTATATAATGAGCCAGTACATCATGAATCCAATATCCAAACCGTGTTTTTGTTTTAACCTGAATCACTAAGGTACACTTATAATAAGTGTTTATATTCGGACTATTTGAAACTACTTCGGCTCGGCTGCGGCGTAGCCCAGTAGGCCTACCTGCATGATTCGTCACAGACATCAACGGAGAGAACTTCCGGCTACAATGTCCTTCCGCAAGATGCATGCAGAGCGCCAAAAGTTACGTTTAAAGTTAAATATATTAATAAGGTCAGTATGAGAGTCTTATGTTTATTAGACTTCTTGTTTGTTTAAAGGTTAAATTCAAATAAAAAATAATGTTAATTTATTTGTACAGTTTAATTTCTAAAATATTATGTAGTTATATAGGAGGAGGTTTCATAGACTTGGCAAATTCATTTTTCAGAAGATTGTAGGCACAGGCATTTTTTATTGTTCATATCGATATCGGAATTATATCGTATCGACCGGAATTAAGAAATATATTGCGATATAAAATTTGGCCATATCGTCCAGCCCTATGTTAAAGACACTATTGATACCGTGAGAAATTTACATTCTCCGGAAAAACGCCGCTTATCAGTTAATCGATCGATAAAGTCAATCAACTAATGATTAATGAATTAATCCATAATTTGCTTCCCTAATCGTGATAATATCGTATCGTGCTGCCTCTGGCGATTCCCACCGCTTGTCTAGCTTGTTAGGCTGGAATGCTTGCGTGTGCCCATAGCAAATGTATTGAATAGAACCGTCGCTAAGCCGCTTCGAACCTAACATTAAGCTAAACGTCCCACTTCCGCATAATGGCACCAAAACAGGTCAGCTTTTTTATTTTGCTACTACAAGTTCATTTCATGACGAAATCGAAAATAACAACTGTTCTATGTAGTAAACATCTGGTCGTTTACGGTATCAAGTGCGCTTACATTTGCGTTTGACAATTTTTTGTATAACGTTTGATGACAAAGAAGCCCGATAAAATGCTACATCTTATTGAAAAGCTGAGGTTCTGCTGAATAAAATGATGCCCAACTTGAAAAGATCTGAAAATATACATTTTGAGTAATTTGCCTCTATAGACCGGCATCACTCTCCTCGCCATAGGAAACCAATGGGCAGAGCTCAGAGTTCCAATAAGAGAATTTTATTTTTTTACTTTTTTGTATGATCACAAGGGAGCCCACTAAATTGCTATATTTAATTGGAAAGCTGAGGTTCTGCTGAATAAAATGATGCCCAACTTGAAAAGATCTGAAAATATACATTTTGAGTATTTTGCCTCTATAGACCGGCATCACTCTCCTCACCATAGGAAACCAATGGGCAGTGCTCAGAGTTTCCGAAGGGTGCCTAGTGTTTTATGGCAGCAAAGCCCTCTGGCCTGTCATATCTTATTTCAACCTGACAGATTCGGGCATTGACAGTTTAGTTCACAGGTGTCAAACCGGTTCCATAGAGGGCCGAGTGTCTACAGGTCTTTGCTCTCACCTTGTTCTTGATTGATTAATTAGGTCACTAATTGGTAAGGTTCTACCCTCTACTGGTTGTTTAGGTTTGAACTGGGAACTAATTTAAATGAAAACCCAAAAACCTGCATACACTAGGCCCCCCGTGGAACCGGTTTGACATCCCTGGAACTTTAGTTCATGGGGATGTCCTCTTCGTGTGTTCTGAACGATAAGTCTGTAGGTCTTTGTTTTCCTATAGAGAGGCGCACAGTTATTGTGCGTTACACAAAGTGTTTCACTTGTCGGCCATTTTGTCAGAATGGCTTATTCCTGAAGATCCTATAGACCAGGGGTGGGCAATTATTTTTTCCATGGGCCCACATGAAACTGAAAATATTGTGGAGGGCCGGGCCAAAAGGCTGAACTCAATTCTGCACAATATTAATTGTATTCCTTTATAAAAAAGCAGTAAATAGCATTGTTTTGACAAACTGGTAAGAGTATATATATGTTATAGTTAATCAATGAAAAAGTGAGGTTGCCTTCATTTATTAAATCAAATTTCCCAAAACAATCACGATTCACGATTTTATCACGATAGTTTTTCATGTTGCTTTTTAAGACTATTTTGCAAATTACTGAGCCGCAATACAAGCAAATTATATCTCCATTTAAATTTAATGGAAGTGCAATTGTGCAAAGAAGCACCTACATTCTCATCCGCAGCTTCACCATCCATTCACTGTGTAACCTGCCATCCATCTACAGCATCAGATCATCTACTGTGTTATCATCCTGAATTAAATGAATTATGAAGTAAAACATTTTAATAAAATAGTATGTAGCCTATTTATTGTCTTATGTAACCATACAATACAAATTTAAAAACATGATTGAAAATGCACAGGCTATGATATTTACATTTCTAAAGATCGAATAAATGAAAATCCATCAAACTGTATGTCCTATTTTGATGTAATAAATGCTAAAACATTTTAGATCACAAGCGACGCGCAATCAAATGATTTGTGCATGATTGGCCGTATATCTGAGTCCTGCAACGGGTCGGGTACCCGCATAAGTGGTCAAAACGGGTGGATTGTGACATTCCTAAAATTCCTGTTTATTTAGTAAAACATATATTTCTTTATAAACGTAGGCCTACCTCTTTCTAGTTAATTCAAATTCAACCAAGCCAATCAATCTATTATCTATGTATATCTCGCAGCTTTTGTCTGCCTGAGCAGGACACGCATACTAACGGGTTGCACTGCGCACAGTGTTCATTAGTGTTGTTATGAGTGCACATGAGACAGCAGTGCTTAATCCGTTACATATATCCAGTTTCATATAGATCGGACCGAAACGCATCCAGTTTCATATAGACCAGACCAAAACGGATCCAGTTTCATATAGACCAGACCAAAACGGATCCAGTTTCATATACACCAGACCAAAACGAGTCCAATATAGATCAGACCAAAACGCGTCCAGTTTCATATAGATCGGACCAAAACGTGTCTGGTTTCATATAAATCGGACCATTATTGAGTGCAATAGGTGCATGACACATATAGAACTGATAAATAATAAAACATTAAATAAATGGGCTGTATACAGATGTATTGGATGAATTCGTTCTGTTTATTTAGTGAAACATATTTCATTATAAACTTACCTCTTTTTTCTAGTTCATTCAAATTCAACCAAGCCAGTCAATCTATTGTCTATGTGTATCTCGCAGTCTTTTGTCTGCGTATCGCCCATTCAACCATTGACGTTGTAGGAGCCATTTGTGACATGTATGTTTAATTTAATACAATGACACCTGCTGGTGAGTTATGACCCTGCGGCCTTGGAACAGGAATTAAAATCCACACACCTGTGCCAATTAAAGTTTAGAGGTAGACCAAGGCCCATGGAAAGTTTGGCATTGAATGTTTGAAGCGCATGGACATCAGCAGTCATATGGTTTTCAATTTGCTTTCCTTTGTTTTCGTTTATTGGCTTATCGGTTTATTTATCATTATAGTGACAGTTTGTACTTCGTTCGTCATCCATATTTATGTTTCGTTATTTTGAGTTTATTTATCGAAAGAGCAAGCTGGTACTTTGGAATAAAACAAACGAGCCTATTGAAACCCCTGAGGCGTCCGAAGTGACTTATTGGAAGCCACTACAGACATCATAAGCCCAGTGAGGTGTGATCAGTGTCTGGGTACCGCAATTAGCCCCTCTTGGGTACCAACGCCCAGCGGCGTGGGATTATGGCGACAGGAGGGCAGTTTAGGTATCAAAAAACATGTACATAGTAGTTTTATATAGTGTTCGGTTTGTGATTTTGCAACTCTGAAAACGGGTCAAGGTAAAATGCACGTATTTTTATTACTAACTGCAACGCCCGCGGGCGTGGGCTGTTGGCGCTTCTAGTGTTACCACGCTGACATCTAGCGCGCCGCGCATTGCATGTTGTTACGTAGCTGAAAAAACGCCATAGACCTGCATCTAATAGAACGTGCACTGGAGCGCGATTCTACGATATTTCCGAAAAAGTGAATTGTGGCGACACGATTTTAATAGTCCACGATTAAATATCGTCATATCGCACACCTCTACTGTCAAGCGTTCGTATCATTTTCTTAAATCCCTCTTTGGTGACGGTGTTTAATGGCAACATATCTTAGTGCAAATGAAACGTTATTGCGTCTTATTTGTTTCCGTCATTGAGAGCCTTTCTGGTAAGGTGTCACACTGGCAAAGGCATCGCAAATAGTGTTATATTTTGTTTTGACTTTGTATTCGCCGTTTTAAGTGATCATAATAATTGGTGGTGTTTCCGTGTTTTGTGGCCACAACTTTATAACACTCCAGGCAAAGTACCTGTTTTTGGTCCTACTTTGTGTAGCCGAAATAGTCCCAAATAGCTGATTTTTGGACTTTTTGGTACGAAATCCTTTTTTTGCGGCGGATCCTCTTCGTCGCTCATTTTTAGCAACAGAATTGCCTGAGAGAATGTTGGCTGTGGGCGGTGAGCAGCGGCACAGCGAACCAATCACTGAGCAGGCACACGGAACGTGAACCAATCACTGAGCAGGCACAAGGAACATGCATGTAACCCCAGCAACAAGCCATACAACTAACTATGTTTACTGAGCGCTACCCTGGTGCTACCGTTCTCTAATACGTTTATGGGTGCTACCCTTCACATCGTATGTTCTGACGATGTGACTATCGCGCATCGCGATGTCGATGCTAAAACAGAATATCGTTCAGCCCTATATATTATACATTTTTTATTAATTGTTTTTGTGGAAAAATTCTCTCTTTATTCCTAAGTAATTATTAGTGTTATATTTTATCTTGCAAATAGAGGTTAAAAACCAGCACATATCGGCCAAATATCAGCTTAAATAAATAGGCCATAATAATCGGCCACCGGCCAACCAGGATTGCGAAAGATCGGCATCGGCCTGAGAAAACCATAATCGGTCGACCTCTAGTTAATGAGTACATATTCAATGTCCTCAAATTGAATCACATGTGTACTGTTATAGTAGATGTTGTAGTGTTAAATATGACTAGACAAAGGGAGAACTATGCAAGAAAAAAATCAAACCTTGATTCCCATTAATTCAGATACAGAAGACGTCTGATGACAAAGATGACCATGGGCCAAGTGGAAATAAAGCTAGTACAACCCAGCAGCAGACAATCTCTACAGCTTTTCCTAAGTATAAAACTGAATCAAAATAACAACAGACCAAGGAGCAGGCCATAGCTAGATGGACACAGCGAGTGAGTTTTTATCACAATTTAAAACCTTTGGCTATACCAGCTTCCCAAGCTTTTGCAGAGGGCAGCATCACATGTGATATCACAAGAGAATGGCACAACAGAGAAAGGGTCAAATTGGAGCGAAGTGCTTTCCCGAAAATGAACAGAAACAACTGTTGTATTTACTGCTGTTTACAGCATTGCCTGTAGTGCTATATGCACAACTTGAAAGTTACTGATCTGGTATTTGTTTTGTTTTTTGTTTAATATTAGATCAGAGAGATGTTCCATGCAGTATTGGCATTACTGCTAATTATTGAGCGTTTTTTACATTAATAATAAAAAACATGTTTTGTATTATGACCTTTCAAGCTGCGTCTGTGTTGAATTATTAAACCTTAATACCATTCCATAACAGACTGATGGATAGATACTTCAATGACCGGAAACTCTGGAGAAACATTTAGTCAAGTCAACTAATGCCACTGTAGATTTAGTCGACTAAGACTAGACTAAGAGTAAAACTTATGATATGTAGTTGACTAAAACTAGACTAAGATTAAATGGCGTGTTTATTCAAAAGACTAAATCAGAATTTGCTGTCAAAATTAACACTGCTGCATAGCGGTATCTCCAACATAACTTCAAATATTTAGTCTAAAAATAAAAAAAGAGCACATCGGCTACCCCCTGACACCCCCTTCTTACTATTCTTCTCGCGGTTAAAAGGAAAGTCTATGTAAAACACATAATGAGACGTTTGATTATGATTCACTAACCATAAGCAGACAACGGTTGTAGTAATAGTTGATTTGCACATTTTAAAAGACAAAATCCTCACCATTAACAACAGGCAGCACTATACAGTTATTCATTTAAATACTCTACTTTTGTATAAATAAAGAACGATTCCGCTAGTCGCTATTCTTGCTAATATTGCACCCTAATCCATAAAACCTGCATTGAGCAATACCTCCACAGTACAAACTGTGATGTAATGAGTACATTAGATAAAGAACTCAATTACCCAGCATGCCACAGCGGTGAGGAGCATGCGCGGAAGCCGGGGGTTAGTAGGTAGCCAGGCGGGTAGCACTGAAGTGTTGTTATGTGCAAGTTGACAAGTAAAGATGAACAAACATATATCACGCCTCGTCTGCTTATTATTAGTTTAAGCAAGATAACACACAAACCGATATCAATAGAGATGCATCGCAGCCAGTCGTGTATACAACTGCTAATACGTTGTAATGTCAAATGCCGTTAACTGTCGTATCGCTGTTTAGTGGGTAGCTATGTTAAATATCCCTGCTTCTTTTACCGGCTAGTTGTATGTACAATGCGTACATCTGCCTGTGGTACAGACACTACATCTGCCTGTGGTAAATCTGCGATGCGTTGAAGGCTCGCTAACACTTTTTACTAAATCATTGTGACGTAGAACAATCGATTAGATTTAGAACGTTCGGAGCAGTTTTGGTGCCACAGGGCTCAATAGAATTGATAGGAAGAGCCGATTTCTTTAAAACTACGGCTAGCAACTTGGATATAAGGCAATATTATGAAACCTGTCTTCAAGACGAACACAACGATATAAGTTTCATTCGGAAAAAGCATTGTTAAATCTTTCACTTGGCCACCCTACTACTAGGGTGCCTAGTGTGTTATGGCAGCAAAGCTCGCTGGCCTGTCATATCTTATTCAAAAGGGCAGGTTCCCGTGATTAAAATAGTGCCCAATTTTAAACAATCTTTTTAACAATCAGAAAATATACATTTGAGAGATCTGAAATAAACAACACGTTTCTTCTGTGTACCATTTTCCATAGTGAAAGGGAGGTAGGATCATCGCAACCTGTATTTCTGAATTTGACAGTTCAGTCAGAATATCTGTACACTTAGCGGCATTGTAAACAACGTTTTCAAACTGACGGCAGCAAAAGGATCAATAATGAATATCCTCATGTTTTTGTTACCCGATAGCGCTCAATAGAATTGATAGAAAGAGCCAGGGTGAAAATACACCATATAATCGGCCTGTTATCTCGCGATTTCTTTAAAACTACAGCAAGCAGCTTGGATATAAGCTATATTATGAAACGGTCCCAGAAGACGAACAAAACGATATAAATTAACCCGGAAAATGCATTGTTACATTTTTCAGTTGGCCACCCTACTTGGTAAACTTATGTGTATCAAAATTATCCGAGTCATATTCACAATTTAACAACACACTTTGAATTGTAAGAAACGTATTATTGGGTAGAATAGTGGCTAAATGATTCATAGCTGTTTAAATAAAGCATATTTCACCACTACCGCGTGTACTATCTATGTATACATACCCCCGGAACAAATGTGTCCCTAAAATACTGTCAAACAAATGGAAACCATGTCTGATTGTAACTAGGAGTACGCCAAGTTAACTAGTGAGGCATTATTAGATTGGCAGCAACTTAGTCTACCACAAACGCCAGGTTTATTAACATTTTTATGAAGGAAGTCCACATATTAATATAATTATGACAATTATTGTCAATGTTGCCGTGCTTGCTAATATTAGCTAGCATAACTAACTCAATGTAGTGTTGTTTGCTTGCACACATGCTTACAAACTGATTTACTTCAAGTGAGTTGCACACATTATCACATTTCGAACAAATAGATTGCTTTTTACCCACCTGGTTATTCTTTGCTTTGATTGTTTAGTTTCCAAATAGTGTCAGTCGGGTGCGCCCGGACGAAATGTCAACAACTTGGTTGCGACATATTGCTAGCATTAGCGAACAAAACCTATCTTACAGACGACTGGCCGTAGAAAACACATGTTAAGCATCCGTAAAGTGATTTATTATCGCCCTTAAAATTGCACAAGTAATTAAAATTAATACGGCGAGCACGTTAGCAACCTTCGCCGGGCCAGTACCTGTTTAAACCAAATGACCTCTCACCTTTAAACTCTCACACTTCACTGCACGCAGCTATACGTCGACAGGGGGCACTGTTGATGTGGATTCTGGGTTGGGTAAAACAAACACAATCGTGTATTCCTGCACAACAGGAGGCTGCAGTTTCAGGACCACAGATCTAGAACCCCAGTTTCAGGGCCCTAGATTTTTTGTGACCCCTTCCGAACTGGAATTAATTTTTTTTATTCAAAATGCATCAGAGGTTAACTACAAAGTGTGTACACAAAGTGAGTCACAATTTGACATTTAAAAAATTAATTAACACCAAATATAAATGAAAAATTTATATCAATCTTTAAACAACTGAAAAAGTGGAGCAAGTCTTAGTTTCTTGAATTATAGGTGTATTGATTAACCTCCTTAAGTTTAATTACTTAGCTCATTATCAGGTAAAATAAAGATGGAATCAGAATATGCAGTCACTAAATTAAATCCAGATATTTTGAAGGTTGTATAGAGGCAAGACAAGACTCAAGAATGATTAAACAATCTATATATATTTATGTAATTTTTTTGCAATAACAGCAGCACCAAAAACCCTCTTTTTCATCAGTTGCTGCACAGACAGAATTATGGAGGACCAAGTCTGCCAGAATTAAAAATAAATGAATAAATAAATAAATGCATTAGTATTAGTATTTTACATCAAAATATACGTAGGAAAATGAAATTAATTTGTCGTTTTCTCCTGTTTATTTATTTCCACAATCATTTATTTCTGTAATTATTTATGTCTGTAAGTATTTATTTCCGTTTATGTCCGTTCAAATGTATTTCCGTTCATATTTATTTCCGTTTATATTTATTTCCGTTTATATTTATTTCTGTAATTATTTATTTCTGTAAGTATTTATTTCCGTTTATATTTATTCCTGTTTATATTTATTTCCGTTTATATTTATTTCCGTTTATATTTATTTCTGTATTTCCACAACCGTAGGCAAATGAGTGGGCGGAACTTAATCGTTCAACCAAAGCAATCAAGCGCAGAGAGGGAGAAACAGATGTAAAAGTTCAGGACAGCAGGGGGCGGCAATCACTGCGAAAGTTGATACCAACTGCGGTTAAACTATGAGCGCCAACAGCCCGGAGAGATACATATAAATAGATTTGTTTATCGGCCAATCATGCGCAAATCATTTGATTGTGCACGTTGCTTCTGATCTAAAATGTTTTAGCACTAAATCAAAATAGGACATACAGTTTGATGGATTTTCAATTATTTGATTTTTTTTTAAATGTAAACGCCATAGCCTGTGCATTACTTCCGTAGTTATAGCAGTCTAGACATATAAAGTCGATCTTGGAACTCCTTCAACGATTAACCAATAGGAATACTGATACCACTGCGATGTACTATGGTTAACACCCTCCTCATTTGCCTAAGGTTGAGGAAATACAGAAATAAATGTCAACGGAAGTAAATATAAACAGAAATAAATACCTAAAGAAGTAAATACTTACAGAAATAAATAATTACAGAAATAAATGATTGTGGAAATAAATAAATAGGAGAAAACGACAGATTAACACATTTTTAATTCTATATTTTTTTTTACGTAAATACTTGTACTGATGCATTTATTTATTTTTATTCTGGCAGACTTGGTCCTCCATACAGAATGGCTGTAGGTAGGCTTCAACTCTGAGAGAGAGAGAGAGAGAGAGGGTCCTGAAACTGGGGTCCTAGATCAGGGGTCCTGAAACTGCAGCCTCCGGTTGTGCAGGAATACCCTTCTCAAAACAAATGGTTAGGCTTGCTTGATTGTGTTCAATCACACAAATAACATCACAATATTTGACTGGCCTGTCTGGATTTATTTATTATAAGCTCAGCCAATCACTTCAGAATGTGCATCAAAGCTGTGCTCTGAAACAACCTCTCCAAAGATTTAAATAACTTACCCAAGATAACCCACACGCTTTCATTGGGATGTTAAAGCCATTTCATGTCGTAAATTTAGGAAGCTCACTGTTTCAATGCCTGCTTTACGTTTGACATCAGAGAAAGACAACGATGAAATGACCACACACATCTGGCCATTGATGTGTCCTTCCTTTAATGGTTTAATGTTGCTTGCAAGATCATGTTTCAAAACAAAATAAATTATCACCGTATCCACGATTTTGTACATCCACTTTTTGTGAATGAGTATTTGAACTACTTGTCCAGGTAAAAAGGTGGCATTTGTCCTAGATTAAAATTTCTGTTGCTTTGCTATTGTTTGAATTTGTTCATTCATACTTTTTTATTAATCTATTTCAATATTTTTGAAGTTATCGATGTTTGCTGAATTTATAAATGTAACTTTCAATAAATTATATAATAAATGTCACTACAAAATAATGTCCATACACATGCACACCAAAATTCCTTCACGTGGGTGCTGTGATTAATTATTTCATAAAAAAGATATGAGGATACAACCACATGCCATTTCCATGTCCACAGAGAGTCCTGTGCAATATATTATTTGACACAACAATGTGTATTTGGAGATTTGGGACTGTTGACATACATTAGCTGTAAATAGATGTAATTAAGGAAAAGGTTACAGGTGTCATACTTGGTGCGGTGTGTATAGGAAGGAAGAAGCCAGGACCAAGAGGACTAGCATTTGTGGTCTTTACTTGTAGAAAACCCCTCAAAACAAACACGTAATACTGAAGTACTCACGAGTACTAACAAAACAACAAAATTTGCGACACAGCACATATTGTAGAATCACTTCTCAACAAAAGGATAAACTTAACAGCAACTCACATAGCCGATACAGAACACAGAACAATTCCAAGACATGATCAAACACACAGAACCTGTATACACTTACTAATGACGGGATGGACACCAAGTGAGCATATTGACGAGACAAGACAATGATGTGATGTGAAGAAAGATGACGCTAGAAGACCGGTGAGGACGTAACCCCAAGCCTGCCTGCAGTTGGCGGTAGAGAAGCTTCGGACAAATGGACATATTCAATACCTTCTTTTTATTAAAAGTATGGATTTCCGCACTTTCTTACCTGTGTTTTTATAGTGCACACATTCTGTATATACTGGTAAGTGATTTTAGAATGTCAATTTTTCTTATTGAAAAAAATCTAAAGATGAGAGGACAAGTTTACTTAGCTACTGCGACACTCTGGGGGACACTTCTGAAATTCCAGAAAAGATACAGACAGGTGACAAATTAAAGGAAAGAAACAACAAGCTGCCAGAACATCTTCAATGTGCCTTGGCATGGATTGTCAGAGTGTCCAGAACAGTCTACTGGAGGAATGGATGGAATATCATTCTTCCAAAAGATATTTCCTAATTTGGTGCTGTCCAACATGTCAGTCCAAAACTTCCCATAGGTGTTCAATTTGGTTAAGATCTGATGACTATGAACCATTCAGTGACCCATAGTGCCCTCTGGACCGGGGAACTTTCATCCTGCCCTGATGAAAGACAACTCTCATCAGGGCAGAAAACCATAGGATAAAGATGATCAATATGGAGTACATTTTAAAATATTTACAGTTTTCATGTTCCTTCACTCATTTATCCAGGTTTTTCCTTTAATTTTCACATGTGTGTATATCATTAATGTTAAACCTGTAGGTTAAACATCTTTGGCATTGTACATTCTGTCTTAGGTTTATTTCCAAAGAAGTCTATTCATGCCATTTATTATAACACATATTGTAGTTTGTTTTTGTTAAACATTCTTGTCCCTTCTGACCTTTTGTACTTTTGTGAGAAGAGGGGGAAAACTGCGTGCATGGGGTTCAGAAAAGGGACAGGAACTATTTAACTCAAGTTTTCTTCACTTTCACCCAAGACTTCCTCTGAACTTTGCTCCTTTTCTTACTGGGTTTGCATACTTTTCTTTCCATGTCTCTTGTTGTTATTCTCTACATGTCACTTTCTAATGAATCATCACCCACTGAATAAATCAATCACATTTATTTCATGAAGCTATTTCTGTATCACCAGTTGTCTCAATGTGTTTATACAGATACCCAGACTAAAACCCTAAAGATGTTGAAGCACAGTGGTAAGTAGCTTTGCTATGTGAATATATAGGAGTATTAGACTGCATTCACTACGTTGTTCATAAAGATATTCTAATACAGGTGGGCTATGTCAGCATGACTCTTCAGGCAAAATCCAGATTAGCAAACCAACCTGGTGGATTTGAGACAACGACAGTAATGTGGTCAGGCATGGCCCAGAAGTTCTGCTCCTCCTACAGCCCAATTATTCCCATAAACTGGGCCAATCAGGTGCTTTGCCAAGCGGAGAAAAGACAAAATTGCATTTCACTGACTCAACCCATTTACGTTTAGCATTGCAAAAAGCCTCATGTTATACATCTGAGAGACTTTTCATATGTGTCTGCATGCAGAAACGTGGCACAGCCCCCAGAAGTAGCATTGGAGAGAGGGTATTCCAGTGGGGAGAGGGGCGCCCATCAGTCTGAGACAGCAAAGGTGGTTTGTATGCTTTGGCAGTGACTTTCACAGCCCTAGGTCTGACTAACCTTAATCATTGGTCTTCAGTAAAGACTTAAGAGTTGACATCAATTGTGCCACTCGCACATGGATCGATAGATCAATCTACAAAAATGTAGCTCAGTAAGGGAAAGCCCTTTCTCAAGCTGTTAGTTTAATTTTAAAAACATTAAGGGGGCCTGCGTCTTGCAGTGTTTGTATTAATATATACAGCACGATCAATTTAGCTTGTTGTGTAGGAGCATATCATACATCACCACGTTTAAAAAAACATTTGATGATATAATTGTCAAGCTCATTCAAATGGTTAGTACACACCACACAGAAGGAAAGTAGAAGAGGTGGTTACTTCCTCAAGGTATTGCCTTACAGTGTCCTCCCACCTGAGGATCTGTTCTTTTCAGCTGTCAGACATTTCCTTTGTCTCTGTCCTTATCCCCCCCCATTTACATACACTACAGTTCCAAAGTCTGGGGCCATTGCGAATTATAATTGATCATTAGAAAACCCTCTTGGGATTACGTGCTGATTAAAAAAGCAGTAAAACAGGCCTTCCTTAGACTTTTTCATTATCAACGTTTGTCGATTCGATTTCTGGCTCAAAATGGCATGAAACAAAACACTTGTTAGAGACGCAAACTGGCTCAAACTAAATTAGAGCCAGTTTGACCTGTCCTCGACTCAAATAAATTAGAGCCAGTTTGACCTGTCCTCGACTCAAATAAATTAGAGCCAGTTTGACCTGTCCTCGACTCAAATAAATTAGAGCCAGTTTGACCTGTCCTCGACTTAAATAAATTAGAGGGTCTAGTTTGATAAACAAACGCAACACAGTTCCCAAACAGCCACACTAAATAGTATGTGCAAAAAAACTATATTCAATGTCAACAGTGAAAAGACAACTTTGGGATGCTGGCCTAGTAAAAATCCTGAGATAGGCCAAAATAAATTATGTTAAGGAGTTGTTTCATTGCTATTAATGTTTTGCAGGTACTATTTAATAAAACTGTTGATTACAGGTAAAATTTTCACCTGTCTTTAGTTAACTTTTCACTTTTTCAATGGAATACGCTGACAGATCCCAACTTTCTTGGAAATGACATTTTTTAAGGAGAGGGCTACATGATAAACATAGTTGGAACCGACTTTTTACACTGTTGAGTTCCAGCTTCTCTGAACCTCATCTCTCATTTGTAATCTCCAAATCTACTCAGTCTCTGTACCTCAGAGCTCCCTCCCTCCTCCTTCTCCATTACTATCTCTCTATCTTTCATCCTTATGTCTCTGCATCTCTTTACCTCATCTCTTACCTTCTAACCTATTAGCCTCTACTTTCTCCCTAATCTCTCTCTCCTACCATCGCTCTCTGTTTTTAGAATGGTGAGGTGAGGCAGTTTTTCCACTCTGGCCTCCTGGCAATAGGGATTAAGAGTGGGTGCTTAAGCTGTCTATTTATATCAGAGATGGCCTATGGATGTGCAGCAGTTTCTGGATTACCACATTAACATACAGAAGTGCATGCATTAGTGACAGACATTGATCATAAAGCTCAAGACAAGACGGCAATGTACCCCAACAGTGTGCAATTACAATAAATAGCAAATAAACACCTTTGTAATAATATTAAGAATGTAGTGCTCATCTAAAGCTCTTCACAGAATCCCCAGGCAATGTTCAAGTGAAATGTGGTCAGAGGATGGTAGATGACGTTGATGTAAGTTGCTGATGACATCGTAAATAGCAAGATTTGTAAGTATACAATAATAAGCCAAAGGTGTATTCGTCTTCTCCCAGTGCATCCTCGTGCCATCACTTCCCCTGGTAAACGGCACACTTGTACACGGTGCACACGTACGTGGCTGTCAACTTACAAGGCAGTCCACGTAAAGTAAAAGAAATTGGGACTCATCTTACCATGCAACCTTCTTCCACTGCTCTAAGGTCAAGTTCTTTTGGAATTGGACAGGGGTCTCATGGCCACACTGGACACTCCCCTACGCAGCCCCATACAAAGCAGGGTGCAACGCAATGTGAGTTTTTGTGCCAAAGTCTGTTGGTTCGAACCAGACGGGATAGTCTTTGTGGCCCCATCGATGATCCTTGGTCAGTACTCACTGTCAGTGAGTACTGACCAATGCTGAGCGGCAGCACCCCACGAGCCTTGCCGTTTCAGAAATGCTCTGACCCAGTGGCCCGGCCATTACACTTGACCCTTCTCAAAGTTACTCAGCTCTTTACTCTTGCCCATTTCTTCTGCATTTTACAAATTGACTAGCAAGCAAGTTTATTTATATAGCACAATTCATACATAGAAGCAATTCAATGTGCTTTACAGAGGAAAATAATAATAAAAAATAATAATAAAATGATAAAATACATGCTTTTATCAGAATAAAAAAATAAAAAATAAAACTATGAGACTATGAGAACTGATTGTTTTCACTTACCATCTAATCTACCCAGACCTTGCATTCTTTATTCACTACACTTATGAGCGTATATACTATATATGTGTCAAATGGCCCAATTATGTCTGCAATATTGTGAATTCATGTTGAGTATGCATTACCATCAGCTTGGACTGCTTTGGTTAGGTGCCTTTTCCATGTATTTCCATGTATTACATTGATTTATTTGGAAGGCTTTGTTTTTTAACACCAGTCAATGAGTCAGTTTCTGTGCTTCACATGCTACATTGGTCAAAAGACATGATCACACAACCCTGACCTCGGTACCTGACCTCGAAGATACAATACTGATTTTCCAAACATCATGCAATGGTCCCTTGAATCAGTCCATCACGTATAACAATGTGCGACTGACTAATGAAATA
Source organism: Dallia pectoralis (assembly GCA_029465975.1). Lineage (NCBI taxonomy): Eukaryota > Metazoa > Chordata > Actinopteri > Esociformes > Umbridae > Dallia > Dallia pectoralis. The sequence continues at coordinate 9,709,161 of CM055754.1, read as the reverse complement.
GACATGATAAGATCAGGGATATGCACATTTGCTGCCCAAAACAAAGTTATCTCTGATTTGTCCTACCCCACCTAATGTCTCTATCCATTTATCTTTTTATCTCTTCCCTTGTTATGCCCGTATGTACGTATCTCTATGCATCTCTCTGCTGGTTGGCAGTGCCAGCTATGCGTACTCTTGGTGTCCAGTCTCCAGACAGAGTATAAATAACCAGCAGACTTTTTTGCTTCCTTCACTGAGAGCTCAATTCGCTTCTCACAGTTGAAGAACCATGGGAAAATAATATTTTCCTTACGGCACATGGCACTTGGGAACACACACTCACACCAAAACCAATACCTAGGTTAAAAGATGTAAAAAATATGTAAAACCACCAACATTATAACCACCAAGATGCAACATCAGGGAGTGGATAATGGAAAACAACAACAACAACAAACAGTGCAGTATGGCGAACCAGTCATTCAACAACAACAAACAGTGCAGTATGGCGAACCAGTCATTCAACAACAACAAACAGTGCAGTATGGCGAACCAGTCATTCAACAACAACAAACAGTGCAGTATGGCGAAAGAAGACTAAAGAACTGTAACAGAGAAAAAAGAATATAGGGAGAGAAAAAACAGCTTTGTTTTGTGAGAAGAGTCAGGTCTGGGTGTGAGTTTGTCAATGTGAGAAAATGTGCTGGAGTAGAGGGGTAGGTGAGAGAACTAGAGAGCAAAACAAGAGAGTGTGTTGATTTAGTTGACTCTAGGAGTTAGAGAGCAGTTTTGGGGGTGGAGGGTCAGAGTGTGCTGACACACTGGGATCAGTGGTGAATTGTTTCCATCGGAAAGAATTCCAAGAATGGGCTAGAAGAGCTATCAGTGACTGTGCTGAGAGCAGTCTGACAACAGTTTAATACACAGCACATTCCAGGGTGTCACCGCTGCTCCGATGTTTTCATTGCCCAAAAAGAGGCTTGTTGGCTTAGCGGATTACCATGAACTTACATGGTCGTTCACACAAGAATATAGAGAAAGCGAAGCAAAACATAATTCATCGAAAAAATGTCCTGTTTTGCAAATGTTTAAACATTTCCATCCTCAATATAGTGTGTTAGACATCAATTTTATTGACAGTACACATTTTTTAGCTTTCCTATGTCCGTAGTGGTACTTGCAAATGTACTGTTGTTGGAAGGACAAAGCAGGACATAACTGATCATTTGCTGGGTCTGACCTTCTCCCTGTAGTCTCATGGCCTTTGTAGTAATCAGCCACTGTGTATAAAGAACTCTTTATGCACTGCTTTTTCTAGGAAGGAAGCAGAAGAGAATGTCAGTTTATTGTTCTCTTTCCAGAAAGGGGTGCGAGTTACTTGGGACTCGGCTGAATCTCTGTTTCTCCTTTAAGTCCGACCCATTACAGCTTTAATGAGCATTTTAAGATTGATGTAAAACAAGTGTATTTTATAGAGTATTTGTTTCTGTTAATTAACAGAATTTGTGTTCCATGTTGGTTAAATGAATAACTTGCAGACTGCAATAATTCAGGGCTAAGACAAACAAGTTTGTAGTGGATGGGGGCATGACCACACAAAGATGTTTTGATCAGGGAGTTCTCAGATATATTCAGCACATGGTGGTATTGAACAGATATTGAGCGGACGAGCGAAACGTGTCTGCTGACCATATTGACACGTGAATTGCAAACCAACACAACCACCATATTCTAAAATTCCCACAGGATTGATTAGGGGTTGAATTGGAATCAGCAGATAATTTCACAGTTCATAGTGATCTACAGAATTCAAGCTTCTTTCTGTAGAAACAGCAAAGTGCTTCAGGAGGCTGCAGAAATGTCATAATGTGTAAGTGGGGAGAGGTTAGAAAACAGGAAGAAGTGTGGTCGGTGCTGCTATATATACACACACACACACACATGTCAATGTATCTGTATGTGCGCATCAAGTAGAAGCAAAGATAAAAGCAATAATGTGCAGGAAGTATAACAAAGAGACCAGATTCTGTAAAAAAATGCAGGTGAGTTTTTTTTCTTTTCTTTTTACAACATAAAACAAAATAGACAAAAGTTTCTGTGTTTCTTGAAAAGCCACTAACCAAAAAAAAAGAATGTTCAGTAGAAATAGATGGTGTTCTGTAATTTCTGACTACACAAGGAACCAGTTAGTTGGAAGCAAAGCTTAAAATGTTTATTTACAACCTCTGCATTCGTCACAGAGCAAGGTATCTAAATCAGTGGATCTCAAACCTCTCCTCAGGCATTCTCACAATAGATATATTCCAGATCTTGCAAACCTGATTCAACTTGTCTACTAATTGCTAAACACAAGAACAGACAAGCATGATTCAAGATACAACTAAATTGTGAAAACATCTAGGGTTCCCTAAAAAGAGGTTTGAAAACCACTGGTCTAAATACAATAAATGAGCACATTTGCAGCTAATCTCCCTGAGCTTTACACAAAAAGCACAGGACATAAGTGACATAACAGAAAAAAATGAAAATAGTTTTGTACAGAGCCCTAATGTCATTTACAGAAATACAAAGTGGGAACCATCTAGATATACAAAGCTTCATAATATACAGTATCAGAACAATATATATGCTGAGGGCATCAGCAGAACACATCAACCTTCACAACATACTAGAAGACTGAACTAGCAGAAAATATAGAATTGAGAAATAGATGTAAAAAAGTTTTTCCAGAGTGGATATGAACTGTTGCAAATTGAAGCAGGAGCCGCTCGCTAACTTGCATTACCTAACTAACAGATGCTGACAACTGTTTTGGATATTCTTTTTTAAAGAAAGCTAGTGGTCAGGACAGATTAGTAAGACACAGTCAATTTTTTGTAGGGAAAAAGAGTGTAGTTTCAGAAAGTGTGTTATCTGACCATGTCACAATCCCTGCATGGCAATATACGTTTGTGATTAAACATTGAGGCTAATGTTACTTCGCCATTACAGCTGACATAATGAAACAAAGACTACACCAGTCAACATGGAGATTTGGTGAAGATAACTTAGAACTACGTTCAGTCTCTTGAATGTAAAAAAAAATATATATATTTATTAAAAAAAGTCTACATTAATTGGCTTTTAGAACAAGAACATATGTACAAATCCTTCATTTAATCTTCGTCTATTTTAGTCACACTTCATTCAATTATATCAAAAGAAATGTGATCAACAGTGCTCCGCCCTTTTCCAATACCAATCAAGTAATATCAAAAGAAAAAATGAAAAACCCATTTTCAAATCCAATACCACTATCAAAAACCATAAGTGCTTCAGTGCACAACCAGCATTATCATGCTGTACATATCGTGAACTGTTATTATAAACTATAGAACAGTTCTCAACCCCTTTGGACATGAGAAACCCCTACTTCTGATCAGCCATTACAATCCACCTAAACAACCAAAACCAACAAAAATGTACACTAAATACTTACAAAGACTGGCTATTAGATCCAAAGATGGCAGTGGCAATCAATCATGTACATTCCAATCCATATACTAAAGAAATGTATGAAAAACAGAAGTCCACTTGGGCACACCTTAAGCCTGTATCTGAATGAGGTGTCTCTAGAGTCAAGTGGACGGCAGATTTAATAATGTTCTTGGAACCTTCACCTACGGTCTTGAAAAGTAGTAAATCTGTCCGTGGAGCACTGAGCTGCCACAGTTTTATTGACCCTCGATTTGTTGGTGAGACACAGGGTAGCATGTTGTTGGTTTAAACTTTGTGTGTTTGTGCATTTTCAAACATACATCTGTTTGTGTGTGGCTCTGTGTGCTTAAGCAACAGAGGTAAAATCCTGAGAGTAGATATAGAACAGCTGGTGAGTGATGCTTTGGAAGGGAATTGAGCATCAATGTCTTGTGTGCCCCTAATCAGTCTGTTAGAGTGGTTGAGTGTGAGTAAGTTTTATGCAATGGGAAGTGGTTCTGTCAATTGGCCTAGTGCTGTTTGTCCTGCATTGGCTGTCCGGTTTGGCTTTTTCCAAGCTTCTCCTCCAATTCTTCGCTGACAATGAACTCCTCAGGAGGCCAACGCAGCTCTCCGCTTTCCACTTCCCCCTCGGTGGGCTCCACTACAATGGAAGGCAGACGATCTTTCAGCTTACAATAGCGTTCAAAGTCTGAGGGGTCCGGAAAGATCTGAGGAAAACACAAAAAACACACAGCGCTCCTGGGTCAGGTCACAGTCTTTCATGCAGAATTGTGCTACATCGAATCACTTTAAATATTGCCAAATTGGCTTGTAAGGGCTTACAATGTTATCCAATACAGTGACAAACAAATGGGTATATAATAGGAGAGAAAATCATAGTATCGCAAACCTAAAACAGGTTTTGTACATTTGTGAAACAACATGGCAGGTCAGAATAACAAAAACATGACATTTCATTGAAAGATAAGAAAGTAGTAAAAAGTTAAGTCTGTTATATGCATGGGAAAAACATGGCACACAACACAATGAAAAGCTAACTTGCTGGTACACGCATCAGTTTCACCCAAACTCAAAGTTAACAACCAATAAGGATTAAGAATGTTCTGATTGTGAAATTCTGGGCCGGTACTGATGCCGATGTTTAAAATAACAATTTGGCCGATGCAAATGTTTTTTTTTTTTGGTTTTGTTGTTATTAAACAAAGAAATCTTCTGAACTGTTTTTAAGAAATTCAGCCCTTCATTACACTTCCATCACACATTAAATTAAATCATACTCTGTGCAAAATGTATGAGACACAACCAAAAACAATAGGCCATTGCCATCGGCTATTGTCTTCTTATTTGCCGATGGGTGCTGTCAGTCAACGCTACCGATGTGCTGTTGATGCATCCCTACTAATAACAGTGAAGGATTTAACATGGGTATTAGACCTCTTGTAGTCAGCGGGCAATATTACATGCAGCAAAACAGATAGGTTGTAAGTACTACTGTAAGTAGGAAGCGCAGACATTTTTGGATCTAAAATGAAGGGCAAGGAATAAGAACTGTATTTCCCAACAGAAGTTACACGCATTCCCTGTCTGGCGCCATCAACCATTGGCTTCCATTTGCTCTTAGGACAAGAGAAATAGCCAAATGGGAAAAACGCCATTCAGGACAGCAGTTTCGGCTGTTTGGATAAAGTGAGAGAATATTTTTAGATCTGCATATTTCAGTGGGAGAAATTGGAAGGGGAAAGCAATGTTGCTGTCTGGGCAAAAAGCCCAGTGGAAAGTAAGAATTAGACTAGATTGAGATGGAGAGGAAAATAGAGAGGCTAGGAGAGAGAGGGCCCAGCTGTGTGTGAGTCTCTGTCAATACCATGACAGGGGGATGGAAGTGTCAGCAAGGGACAAAATTATCTGAAAATGCTGTGTTCGGGCATATTCAATTTGTAGCTGGACATGCTAGTGGAACAGATGAAACACTTGCCTCAGCTTGTGTTAAGTGTGTGTGTGTGTGGATATGTGAAAGTGTAAGTGAGTGTCAGAGGTATTATGTATGCACGAGTATGTGTGCACAGGAATGTTTAGTATCTGCATCTCTTTGCCCGTATTGCTGTCAGCACTGAAGGGAGTTGGGCAGACTGACCTTGCTATAAGATTCCAAGCAAACACGTCACAGCTCATTTTACATCCAGCAGCGGAAAAAAGCAACTCATCTCCACGGAGGCCGAAAGACTGCGATTTTGGGTTCAAGAGGGGTGAGGATGATGAGGGCTTTGATAGTGCTGACTCACACCACCGTAACATTGTCAACCTCCATTTGCACAGCTGCGTAGACCACCTTTGCATCACACTTTGGGTGATACTAAGGGTCAATGCCATGTTGCAGAAACACAGCTGGTGCTCTAGCAAAGGTCATACAAGTTGGACCAAAAGGCAATAGTAAATACGGAGGAAGAGACCTTAGGACTGAATAGTGAGGTGCACTGCACTGGCTATTATCCTTGCCGGGGCAGGGCTAGGGACTAGGGCTTGGGTCTACCATCAAGGTGGTAAAACCTTAGTTGTTCTGTCCTTGAGCAAGACGTGGGGGTCAAAATCAGGTAATTGCAGGGCTGCCCCCTGCACCTCAGGGTTGGGTAAAATGCAGAGGACACATTTCAGTTGAAGGTATTAAGTTGTACAACTGACAAGATTGGAATATTCCTATTCCTAAATATTGCTATTCCTAAATACTTCACCATCTCCTCTTTTCTGATCCTCCCACACACAGGATCGGCAACAGATGGTTTAGACATGGTGAGAGGAAGGCAGCACACCTTACAGGGTCAGTCTGTAACCTCTGGGTCAACTCTGCCAAGCACAGATTCTCATTATTGTGTTCGTTTTAATATGGCTTCAATTGTTTCATTTCCAGAGATTAGCCATTGATCCAAAAGTAATACAAAGCAAGCAAGCAGTGTAAATAATAAACCTGGTTACTAGCTACTCAGAAAGTTGCCAATCAATGGGTTGTATAGTCGGTGCATTACAATCAGGCCCCTAGAGTCAAGTCTGGAAGATTCCACAAACTCCTATTAATTTCCTTCCCAAGTGCACTGCTATACTCTTTTACTCCCTTCAAAGCTGGATTCCTCTCCACCAGCTCAAGGCAAGTAAAAAAAATGCACAACATAATTATTTGTCACCGAAATAATTCCAGTTGGAGTCCTACAAGAAGTTTTAATTGCACAACTTGTTGCAAGAACAACGCTGATAATTAGACATCCTAAAGTTAAGGATTATTTTGATTTTTACCCCACATCCCCCTCCTCCCAACATTCAGAATGCCCAATGTGATTTTGGCTTTATCTCATAACTGTTTTAGGAGTCAAAAATTACTTCAGGAAGTTTCTACCAGCACATATGCACAGGGAGCAAAACGCATGCTCTGGACAACAGCAAAGATTGAGCTTGCAGTCAAAATAATGCAAGGAGTCACTAAACATGATGGGAGATAGCCGTAACTGTGCCACTCAAGGTACATGTGTGTGGAACTTCAAAATGTGACGTGTGGCATAAATCCATTTAAATGACTGCAAGGTCTACATTGGATGTGAAAAGTGAACACACCCCTTTTTCCACATTAAAAGGATCACAAAACCTGGCATTTTAACAGGGGTGTGTAGACTTTTTCTATCCACTGTATGTACCATGACCTCACTGATAAGCAATTTCCCTCAAAGACAATGAAGTTGAACGGGGAACTTGAATGTTTGAGTTACCTGGAAGGAAAGCCGGTCCTTGCTGGGGCTCAGCCTCATATCCTCCATGGGGGAGCTGCTGATCATCACCTCAGTCATGTCTCCGCTCGGCACAAACACTGGGCTGGAAAAAGACAAGGGAAAGTATGGTGTTCGCGATCTGTCCAAAATGTTCAAACTGATGAGCATTATGCAAAGCGGCATACCAGACAGACAGATAGCTGAGAGGCAATTTCATTTACATGTACCCATTACTTTTATCTTAAAGAACCGTTAAGGGTGATTTGATTTGGAATGCATACCTTATTTTACCAGTGTATTTCATGGCTTATTTAAAGAGCTTACTGAGCTTGCTTTTTCACACATCTGTAACCCAATGACAGTTATACCCAGTGAGATATTATGGAAACAATTTAAACAAAACTAAAAATATTTTATCAACAGTCTTGAGATACAACGGTGACTGGGACAGACAATGTAACATGGCCACCACTAGTCTAGATTTTTTGTCATGACAGCAGTTTACTGGCGTCTGGCCAAGAGTCCCATTTGGCGGTGCATATTGGCCAGTGTTTCCTGGGTCAGGGAGAGGCATCGCTGGAAATAATTTACTTGACAGAGAATCTGATGACTCCCTAAGGAGAGTCAGGTGCCTGCAAACGTGTTCTGATTCTGCCAGCTTCCTGGTAGAACATGCACTGTCTTAACATGTTGTGCTACTTCATCTCCTAACCCATAAGCCTTACTGCAACAACTATACCCTACGAGCTGGAGAGTTGAGGATCCAAAAGAGTTGTCCAAAACAGAAGCAATTGATGATAAAGACCATGCATTCTTGTTCAGGTTCTTGGATAGAATATGCCAAAAAGCATCTAATAAATTGTTGAACTAATTCTAGATGTATAGATGACAGATGCTTCGATTATTTTTGTAATTTTGCATTTAAATTAGACTAAAACAATCCGAAGTATAGACACATGCACTGTGTAATTGCATACTATTTATTATGTATAGAAATATCAAAATTATATTGTTGTCTACGTTAAAAAGTTACAAGACACGTTTTGAAGCACAATCTATATAAATAAAGTGAATAAAATATTCAGAATTCACATTCCACATTTTCAGGGAATACATTTTGTGAGCAAGTTTATTTAAAAAAAGGGTCAAATCTGTAAGTTGTTCTGATTGTTCATAAAATACAACATTCAGAACACTGGAATCATACAGCTCAAATTATTAAGTGAGACAACAAATATTGCTATTAATACTGTTTTTGCAAAAAGCTCTCAGTATTTTGTTTTGTCTCTACTGTTTTTATTTAGTCTGTCTGCACTGGCTACACAGCCTAAATTTAGTGCACAGCAAAGCTACACCACCACAGCAATGTGGTTTGCATTAGGTAGCTTCATGTCTTTATAGAGGATGAAGTATGCTTAACCTAGCAGTGAGGCGACACAGTCATAGCGAGAATATGATGTGGGTGTGCAGTGCAGTTTAATTGGAATCCATGACACCTTATAACAAAGGAGCGCTCAATACTCTTTAATACATCAATAGATTACCCAACTATCCATTTGAGCTAAAGCAACAAAACAGTCTTATACACTGTACATGCAGTAGCACTGCAAGAAATGACTGAGCATTGGGTATTGAACAGGGGTAATTTCTAGCAGGAAAATACAGTATATGCTTGATATTTGAGAACCAAGGAAGTTGTAGAAATGTTTTCTCATAAAGTCTGTATGCACTGTGGTCAGTATCCACATGACCGTGGTTAGGGTGGCCAACTCACTGTAGGAAAACTAAAACTGGGACAGGAAATGGAACTTAGATAAACTTAGTTTCTCAAACCTATCTAGGGACCCCCAGCGGTCTCACAAGTGCATACACGGTCCAAGTACAATTTCTGTTTTTAAACAAGTAGATTATTAGGTTCCATACATTTTTCATTCAGAATCAAAATGTTTATCTTAGAGTATATACCAAGATAAAAAAAATCAGTTTAACGTAATCTATCCATAACAATATAAACATTTAAAGTAAACAAATTAATTTAATGCACTTTAAAAAGGAGCCTACATTCTTTTCATGTTTCTCTGAATAGTTCCTTTCAAGTAAAATAATACTGCTTTAAAATGTTTGATTCCCAGAAGCTTTTTAACACTAATCCTTTGTAAAATGTCACATATGACCGTGAGCTGTGAACACTGGACTTACAGACTCCCTTTATGGAGAAATAAACACAGACACCTCAGCGTCACTTTCAGTTTGTGAACTTTCTGTGATTGGAGCATGAAAGATTTTCACCATAAGAGGTTATGTGCAAAAATAGATGTTTCCTATGACTCATAGTTTGCCACTCACTCATGTTCCTTCATGGCTTTGTTGACTTTTTCTTTACAAGATGTCCACATTTATTATTCAGGAACCTATGAATCCGCATACAGTTGAGATAACACAACCTCGAGCAAGACATCTAATCCAAAGAACTGTCAGTGATAGCCCAGCAAGCACATCTGGTTACTTGTTGTTATGGGAACGTATAATTTTGGTTTTATATAGGTCGTGGCAATTAAGCTATACATTTCCTAGCTGAACAAACTGTTTCTCTTCTGAGAACAGAGGAAAAGGTTTACACTGTTCAGGACAACCTTCTTATAGGCTGCAGAGGTCCTTTCTTTAAAGTTGGCCTGGGACAATCATCTTTCCCACCATAAATCACCCTGGACTAGCTAGTATTATACCGATCTCATTCGGTAAAAGGAAAGAAAATAAAGTTGTATTATTGTTTACAGGCAGAATTTTGCACAATGGCCCTTTAATGCCTGAATTACTGAATGTTTGAAATGTATAAATAACAATACTAGCTTATTTTGGGTTAACACATTTTTGTGACAATATTGATAAGATGCATATATGAATTTTCCGTTGTCTATGCATGGAATTTGTCTACTGCGTAACCACATGTCAAGGCCATTTAAACAGACCCTATTTAAAAGAAAATAAACACCCATTAGTCAGGTGTAGTCATGGTGTAGTAGTATTACAGGCTGCAGGCAACACACCTAAACACACTTAACATGATTTGGAAAATAAAAGTTCAGAAATAACCTCAGTTAAAAGATTTCCCTAAAACAGTACTAAAAATGCAACCGAACTTTTGTTAAAGAAATTAAAACAATAAAATGTTTAAATATGCTGAGAATATTTTCAAATCACACTCCGGAAACACATGCACCAGTAGCCTAGCTGTATCCATGAAACCCATACATAATGTGTTATATTCAGCTACATGGTGACGCTAGCATTTCTTGTGATTGTCCAGAGAAAAAGTTCTATACATTTGTGACAAACAGGTTTTTCAATCTTTTTTTCCTCAACCAGAGTATTACCATCCTGCTGGCGAGCCAGCGACCCCATCCTGCTGGCGAGCCAGCGACCCCATCCTGCTGGCGAGCCAGCGACCCCATCCTGCTGGCGAGCCAGCGACCCCATCCTGCTGGCGAGCCAGCGACCCCATCCTGCTGGCGAGCCAGCGACCCCATCCTGCTGGCGAGCCAACGACCCCATCCTGCTGGCGAGCCAGCGACCCCATCCTGCTGGCGAGCCAGCGACCCCATCCTGCTGGCGAGCCAGCGACCCCATCCTGCTGGCGAGCCAGCGACCCCATCATAATGATGATCCTGGATTAGTATCTTTTACCCTCTTTTAACCCTAGAAGAGCCAACAGCCAAGGTAGTAATTAAAATAATTATATAATGTTGAAAAGCTACAGCCTCGTCCTTCCAATACTTTTCCTAAATATGTGCATTTTACCTTGTCCCGTTTTCAGAATTGCAAAATCACAAACCGAACACAATATAAAACTACTATTTACATGTTTGTTTATACCTAAACTGCCCTCCTGTCGCCGTAATCCCTTGCATTGGGCGTTGGTACCCAAGAGGGGCTAATTGCGGTACCCAGACACCGATCACACCTCACTGACAGACAAAAGACTGCGAGATACACATAGACAATAGGTAGATTGGCTTGGTTGAATTTGAATAAACTAGAAAAAAGAGGTAAGTTTATAAAGAAATATGTTTCACTAAATAAACAAAACGAATTCATCCGATACATCTATGTATACAGCCCATTCATTTAATTTTTAATTATTTATCAGTTCTATGTGTTATGCGCCTATTTCCCTCAATAATGGTCCAATCTACATGAAACTGGACTGGTTTTGGTCTGATCTATATCAAACTGGACTAGTTTTGGTTTGATCTATATGAAACCGGACGCGTTATGGACCGATCTATATGAAACTGGGCGCGTTTCGGTGTGATCTATATTGGACTCGTTTTGGTCCGATCTATATTGGACTGGTTTTGGTCTGATCTATATTAAACTGGACTGGTTTTGGTCTGATCTATATGAAACTGGATCCGTTTTGGTCTGATCTATATGAAACTGGACTAGTTTTGGTTTGATCTATATGAAACCGGACGCGTTATGGACCGATCTATATGAAACTGGGCGCGTTTCGGTGTGATCTATATTGGACTCGTTTTGGTCCGATCTATATTGGACTGGTTTTGGTCTGATCTATATTAAACTGGACTGGTTTTGGTCTGGTCTATATGAAACTGGACGTGTTTTGGTCTGGTCTATATGAAACTGGTTGCGTTTTGGTCTGGTCTATATGAAACTGGACGCGTTTTGGTCTGATCTATATGAAACTGGACGCGTTTTGGTCTGATCTATATGAAACTGGACGCGTTTTGGTCAGGTCTATATGAAACTGGACGCGTTTTGGTCAGGTCTATATGAAACTGGACGCGTTTTGGTCTGGTCTATATGAAACTGTATATATGTAACGGATTAATTTGCTGCTGTCTCATGTGCACTCATAACAACACTAATGAACACTGCGCGCAGTGCAACCGGTTAGTTTGCGTGTCCTGCTCAGGCAGACAAAAGACTGCGAGATATAGATAGATTGATTGGCTTGGTTGAATTTGAATGAACTAGAAAAAAGAGGTATCTTTATAAAGACATGTGTTTTACTAAATAAACAGAACGAAAATATAAAACGAAATTGATTAATGTATCTCCCGGGTAACAGCAGAATACCCGACCGTGACCAATATACAAACTGTGTTGTAAAATACGTGTTTCATTGTCTACAGTGCCTTAGTTACTGGACTGTAATTACTATAATAAATTTTACAAATGAAAATGATCGAATTACACACTGCAGCCTAATGTTTTATTTCAAGAGTCTGTGTTGCAATATGTCTATATACGGCCAATCATGCGCAAAACATTTGATTGCGCATCGCTTGTGATCTAAAACATTTTAGCATTTACTACATCAAAATAGGACATACAGTTTGATGGATTTTCATTTATTCGATCTTTAGAAATTTAAATGTCATAGACTGTGCATTTTAAAATCATGGTTTTAATTTTGTATTGTATGGTTACATATAACAATAAATACATACTATTTTAGTAAAATGATTTATTTCATAATTCATCCTAACTCATTTAATTCAGGATGATAACACAGTAGATGATCTGATGCTGTTGATGGCAGGTTACGTTACTCGGTGAATAGTATGTGAAGCTGCGAATGAGAATGTAGGTGCTAATTGGGATGATTCGTATGTTAATGACACCAGCGGGCGCCGGGCTCTTAACTTATTTTCGTCCAATAATTGCAAATAAAGACTAAGGTAGACACAACTAGACAGTGTTTATTACCATAATGTGTATGTAAATTAGGAATCCCATATAGATTACATAGCTCATCTGTCCGAAATCTGTCAAAGTAAGCAACCTCCAACAAAAAACATAAATTTACTTAAAAACACATTGCCACCCCCTGAAGCAATGGCTACTGCTGTTTATTAATCAATATTTCCATTCTTAGGTTTGCATTAAATTTCATATGCAAATCAGGAATATGAAACAATGATTTGCAGGTGTGGGTCACAGGGAAAAATCATCAGCCAAGACCTAAGAGAAGAAAATTATTCTGAATGTCCTTTAAGTGGATTCCGTGACAACAATAGATGGAAATGTAAGTGAGTGTGGAAAAGAATGTCAGCAAAGACATGCTCTTAGAGCCATTTCATTCTTTGAGGGTAGTGACAGAGGTTAAGAGACATGAGACTTTAGAGGGAGAGGGATGGACACAAGAGTGGTAACAGCACAGAACAGGCAGGAGGATAAACACTCAGCCTGTGCCAGTCATATTTCTGCTTGAGGATCGAATAAACATCCTGCTCAGCAAAGAATAACAGAACATTGGACTAATAAAACATAAAGGGGCACAATGAGAAAAAAGTGGAGGAGCGCACGTAACAATTCAAATCGAGAGGAGAACATACCAGTAAAATCCATTACGGTGTGTCTGCCTGAGGTTAGAGAATGTTTCATCCCCCAACTATTTTCAGTGCAAATTTCTGCCTAGAGGAGCCATGTCAAGTGCTCTGTATAATCAAGAGACTTCAAATGTGTATGCTGATAATGGATTAACACAGGCTTACTTCAGAGATAAAGATAGGAAACAATTCACAAAATCAACAAAGTTTGAACGCAATGTACTGACTTATTTAAAGGCCTCAAGATAAAATGTTTTGCATTCCCCATTCAACCCTGGCAGAACCCATCCAAGTACATATTTAAAAGCAGTCAAAACTTCTCCTCTGCTGTGAGTCTACACAACATAAGTCTTAAATTAACTTTATTTTCTTTAAATTTACTTATTTTAACAATGAAGTTATGGCAGTGGTACCCTGTGAATTAAAATGTAAATGTATTTTGTTTTAACTAATGTAATAATAATTTGTTACATTTATATAGCGCTTTTCAGGACCTCAAAGCGCTTTACATGGAAGGGGAATCTCCTCAACCACCAATCCACCTGGATGATGCGACGGCAGCCATATTGTGCCAGAGCACGCACCAGCTTACTGGTGGAGGAGACGGTGATGAAGCCAATTAGTGTGTGTGTGTGTATGTATATATATATGTACATGTGTATATATGTACATGTGTATATATATATATATATCTCTGCCCTTTGTCCTCTGTCCATCATGGCCACCTAATCATCCCCATATATATATGTACTAATTGGCTTCATCATCTCCGTCTCCTCTCCACCAGTAAGCTGGTGTGTGTGGTGTGCGTTCTGGCGCAATATGGCTGCCGTCGCGTCATCCAGGGAGATGCTGTACATTGGTGGTGGTTGAGGAGATTCCCCCTTATATGTAAAAGCGCTTTGAGTTCCCAGGAAGAAAAGCGCTATATAAATGTAATTAATTATTATTATACATTTATATTGTATTTTATAGCCAGTAAAATTCCTGCAGCACTTAAAAATGTGCAGTTCATATGGTATCTAAAACCTGAATTCTTAATCAGGAAGGGCAATTTTCTGATGGACAAGGTCCATTCAGGGCATTTCACAAATCATTGGGGCACTATCGCCAAGTCAAAACATCCATCTGGACATACTACCTAATTATTATTCTGCAGTTTTCAAATTTTGGACTGACCAACACTGTAGAGAGCTATGAGAACAGATAAATTGCAGACAATTTACCTGGATTTGCTTTTGAGGACGTGTTTCTCTAGAAAGCTGCACAATACCATCAACTCCAAATGTAAAAATGCTCATTAACTAAAACAATACCATGCATCTCTGCTACTACATCATCCAAAAATATAATTATGGTAAATACAAGGCACGTTGTTCTAATGAGTCGTATGAAGTATTCAGGTCTTCTTTTCTCTAGTCCCATGCTCGGCAAAGGTGCACAACCTTTCAAGTTTGAATTTAGAACTGACCACATTTTTAAGAAATTACATTAATTGTTAATTGAAATCACATCAAATTGATGTTAAAAAACAGTGTAGAAATTGTTAATGTGGTAAATTACCATTGTTGTTAGAAACAGCTGATTGTCAATGGAGTATCTACACAGGCGTACAGAGGCCCATTAACAGCAACCATCACTCCTGTGTTCCAATAACATGTTGTGTCTGGATGATGTTAGCACAGATTAAAACTGTTGTGTTGATTAAAGCTATAACACTGGCCTTTTTTTTTGACCAATTCAGCATCTGGATCATCGGCAGTTTAATTATAATTGGCCTGAAACTCAAAATGGCCTGAAACAATTCACTTTATTCTGAAACTCATTAGTCAATTATTGTTCTTAGAAATTACAGCTATTTCAGAATAGAAATGCCAAGAAGCTGAAGATCACATAAAACAGTATGTACTACACAGAACAGCACAAACTGTCTAACCAACATAGAAAGAGAAGTGGGAGGCCCTGATGCACAACTGAGAAAGAGGACAAATACATTAGACTATCTAGATTGAGAAACAGACGGCTCACAAGTCCTCATAACATCAGTGCTACCCTGATCAAAGATTCTGTTTGGAATTTCCTTATTTCCTTTCACTCCTACTGAATTTCACTATGCGCTTTATTCATCTGGAGTGAAGTGACAACCACACAATTTCGCTGACAATCTATAGCAACACTGGGATACCTAGCCGCCAAATGACACCCTATATCTGTATGATGGGTTAATGGATGTGTGGTTCCCTGAACGCGTTTTGGAATTAATGGGCAATGTCCAGAACACTGCTTAAGATGATAGGCTGCTTTACTAAGCTCAGACTGATGATACAGGGAACACCGTGTTATTGGCAAGAAGGAGACACCTCATTTATAAAACAAGCTCAAGGACAACTTACAATGTCACATGTTTTCGCAAAATAAGATGCCACAGTGGCATTTGATCCATGACAACCTGATATCACTCTAAAAGTTTCTCATATTCTGGTAATAAGAGAGCAAGCATATCGAAAGAAAAGACAAGAATGAAAGCATAGAAGTCTTCCAGTTAACCAGTGTTGTGATAGTGAGTGTTCACTCACCTTTAAGTGTAAGAACTACAAAAACCACAACTGCAAATTGCAATAGAAATGTAAACCTAGCAAATGCCTCTTTCGGGACTGCTGTTATGAACTGACATGATCAAGAAAACAAAACTTGTTCACCTGCAGTGAGTTTTGAAAAGGGAACCGCAACGTGCTTTGGTAGTAATGCATGGGAAAACAGTGAAGCAAACTTAGCAAAAGGTTCCCCCATGCAGCAAAGTGGTATCTGAAGAAAAGTGAAACACACTGAAGACGCAGGCAAGAAGCTTTGTGGTTACAGTAAATAAAAAGGTTGGGTCTTCACTTCCTGGTGGAGGCAAACCAAGATTTGCAGAGGCTAAAAAAACAAGCAAAGTGCAAAGTGTTTGTGTGAAGTTGTGTTTGTGTGAAATCAAATGTGAGTTGCTTATATGTGGGTGGGACTAGTAAGTTAAATGGACATATTGAATCCCAGGCCTCTTCTGGGTGACATACCCACTGTCAAGGATCACCTGAACCACAACAGCTTACCAATATGAATTGGGTTCATTGGCCTGTTAAGGTGAAACAGTGACACATAACATATCTGTTATCATTGCATCGCTGCAGGCAGTCTAATGCTATATATTATATAATTGCAGTGAAAAGTTATTGCATATCAGTATTCCCATTACAACATTACCAGGTGAATGGAAAAAGTTGATCATCTCACTGATCTGGAAAGATTAAATGTCTTGACCAC
Source organism: Dallia pectoralis (assembly GCA_029465975.1). Lineage (NCBI taxonomy): Eukaryota > Metazoa > Chordata > Actinopteri > Esociformes > Umbridae > Dallia > Dallia pectoralis. The sequence goes on along the minus strand of CM055754.1, from coordinate 9,692,291 downwards.
TAAAAACACAAAACTGCAACAACATTAGGTTTTTAGTTGAAATTTGACCTTTCAGTTGCTTTTTAAAGAAATTGTAAAGAAATAAACTGGCTGCAACCTCACATATTCAAGGACACGTTAAAACGTCTTAGTTTTCTTGATTTGACCAATTATTACCAATTAATACCAAATATTAAATAACACATGTAAAATGTAAATGTGCATTAAAATACATCATATGTACAACTTACATTTAATGAAATCATTAGCGATACGTCTCAAAAGTCGCACGTGTACAAACAAATTCCAAAAACACTTACCAGTATATATGGGGAGAATATACAGACATGAATTCACACCCGCAGTTTATTCTGATAATCACGGAATTACTCGGAGATGATTGCCTTAATTGTTTTACCAATACGTAACGACTGTCCAATGAAATAAAACGAAACGCGAGCGTTGGTATAGAGAGGTAAATACCGAAGCGGAACCGTGACCTTGATGAAATATACACAGCCCTCTAGTATTTTGACTGCCCGACAAGCTGAAACGAAATGACGTTTTATATAAGAGGCGTGTCCTGTCTAGGCAGACACACCCCTTCACACAGGCTCCGAATTCCTCAACCGCAGCAGCCTCTACGAACCAATCATAGTGCGATGACGATAGAGGGGTGAACGAACCAATCACAGTGCGATGACGATAGAGGGGTGAACGAACCAATCACAGTGCGATGACGATAGAGGGGTGAACGAACCAATCATAGTGCGATGACGATAGAGGGGTGAACGAACCAATCACAGTGCGATGACGATAGAGGGGTGAACGAACCAATCATAGTGCGATGACGATAGAGGGGTGAACGAACCAATCATAGTGCGATGACGATAGAGGGGTGAACGAACCAATCACAGTGCGATGACGATAGAGGGGTGAACGAACCAATCATAGTGCGATGACGATAGAGGGGTGAACGAACCAATCACAGTGTGATGACGATAGAGGGGTGAACAATTTATTTGGAAACAGAAAATACACTGCATTAACACGGAATGGCGCAAAATCAATATCAGTCAGTAGTAACTACTCACTTTAAGCAAGTCTGTTCTTATTCAATTTGCACCCACATCTGTGAGTTACCAAGAAGCGCTTTATATGTGTGACGTCATTTGTGTAGTAAGTGTGTTAGCCCGAATAATATATGTTCTCTGTCTCTTACCTCGGTAGCAGGCGTGCAGCGCCTAGCAGTCGGCTACTAAACGACAGTGCTTAGCGGTTACAAGTTACAGGAAGTGAAGAACGGGCTGCAGACACTCGCCCAATGTTTGCCAGTTCGCATACAGGGATCCACTAACATTGACCCAACCACTCAAAACTAAGATAGTTCAGGGGGCTGGTTTACTTCAATGATTCGATGTAGCAGCAATTACGTTACTGATAATTCTCTAACCCTAAATGTTGTTGTCATTTGTAGTGTGATTGTTAGTAGTTTTTTAAACTGGTAAATAATTTAAAAGGCATGTTTTTCTACTTTTGGTAAATCAATGTAAAATAAATCGATTAATATATTTAGGCAGAGGTCCAAAATTGTTCTGAATTGTCTGTTACCTGGATGGGAGGGGTTTTCCTCGATCTTTGCTGCCCGCCTCAGTAACCTGGTTTTCAACAGGTTGTTGAGGGACTGCATCTTACAACCAATGGTACGTTCCGCAGAGCGGATGATGCGTTGCTGTGTGTCTTCTTCCTTGACAGTGGCTGCAGCGTACCAGACGATGATGGAGGAGGTCAGGACAGACTCAATAATGGCTGTGTAGGCATTGATCATCATGGACGTTGGCAGTTTCTACTATTTCAGCTGCCGCAGGCAGTACATTCTTTGTTGAACTTTCTTAGTGAGAGAGGTGATGTTCAGCTCCCACTTTTAGGGTGCTCTCCTCTCACATCATCACAACATTAAAAGTAAAAATAGATTATATTGGAGTCAACTAATCGTTTGCTGACATAATATTTTGCAAAAATAAATATGCATTTATTAAGTCACTCCTCTCCTCTGTATTTATACTTGACATCCTTTTATGGCAATTCACTAACAACACATCATTTACAAAAAAACATTTTTAAATGTTGCAGTTAAATGATAATAGGAAATGCTAATATCAGCTATAAAAAAATATATTGAAAAGATAATAGGGCATGCTTATAAAAAATAATCTGGAAAAGATTATGCTGGGAGTTAGCTCTATAACATATTAGCAATGTTGCACACTATGTCCATGTTATAGTTAAAGCTAGAGTTTCTATTTGTCAAATACAAAAATATATCTTTAGTGCTGGGCCATTGCATTAGCCAACATTTGGCCGCAATTATTTTTTTTACTACAACTTCACTGTAGTAAGAAATTAAATGACCTGCTTCCAACTCTTATTATGGCACCCCCTTGTGGTCCTTCTCGTCTGTTGTATCCATATGAGTAACAGTTCCCCAGAAAAGTTGCATCAGAAGTGAAAATCAATTTGGGTCTATGTTTAGCCTGAAACCAACACAAGTTGTCTCAGATTTTATGTTTATAAGATGTATTTAAACAAATAGTATCACTTTCACATAACAATAATGATGTATTTTGTAAAAAGGTACAGGGGCCGATATACCATAGCTAAGAGCTGTTCTTAGGCGTGACATCGTTCGGAGTACACACTATTTATAACATGGATTGCAATGGTGCTTAGATGTAACCAATCACATTCCATATCATGTTCAAAGATAATTGACCATTTTCAACAAACAATTGAAGTGGTTTTCATTAACTCGAATATCGTCTGTTCCTGTAGGATGTCCTTGAAGGTTTCTAGAGGTCATACTGCAGAAATAGCTATGGTGTGAAGGGTGTGCACATTTATGAAAGCAAGGTAATGGCATTTTATTATTTTTTAGTAACCAACAATATTTTACAACAATATATATATATGACAGGAGGAAGAACATCAAAGACTGGAGGAGCATTTATGTGCTTGCCAGTAACACCATATACATTATTTCATGAGACGTTTATTATTCAGAAATGTTCATTTAGGTTTTCCACCATTTTGTAGAATCATTATGACAACTTTAAGAAGATACCAAGTTAGCCAGACACCCAATAGATATAGAACTGCTTTTCTAAAAATGTTTTATATGTCAAACTTTTCTTGCATCAAAAACTGCTGTATGACACAATCATGAAAAAGAACAGGTAATTATGGTTTTGGCTATATTTGAAGCATAAATCAGTTTGTTGTTTTGAATTTCCCTGATGCGGCTTCATCCCACACACACACACACATTAGACAGAAGCGACCGGACCATATTCATGTCATGTAATTTTACAACTGCCTGGTCCTTCTGACGCAAAGACAAACAAGATGCGCCATCTACTGGCCATTGTGTGTCAGCAACACCTTCCCATTCAAATGACCCATCACAGTGAAAGAGCTAGGTGTCAATGCCTCCGCACTTCTAGTGTTAAAAGATAATATTAGGTACCATTTTGTTGTTGGGGTGCTCTTCAACTTAAACTGTAACACCTCACTTACCAGTAGTTACAACCAAGGTATGCAGAAGAGCAACTCAGAACGCACATGTTGAGTCTTGTAGCAGCAGATGACCACACCAGATGCCACTCCAGTCAGCTAAAACCAGGAAACTGAGGCCACAATTGGCACAGGCCCACCAAAATGTTATAATAGAAGAATGGAAAAACCTTGCCTGGTCTAATAGGTCTTGATTTATACCTTGTCATTCAGTTGGTAGAGTCAGAACTTGGCATAAACAACATGAAAGTATGGATCCATACTCAACGGTTAAGGCGGCTGGTGGTGTAATGGCCCGGTTTATATTTTTGGCAAAATTAGCATTGGTTAAATGCCACAGCCAACCTGAGTGTTGTTGCTGGTCATGACCATCCTTTTATGACCACAGTGTACACATGATCGAATGGCTACTATCAGCAGAATAATGTGCCATGCCACAATGCTTACATTATCTCAAACTGGTATCTTGAACATGGCTAGGAGTTTACTGTACTTAAATGGTCTCCACAGTCAGCAGATCTCAATTCAATAGGGCACTTTTGGGATGTGGTAGAACGGGCTGTGATTCCAAAAATTAAACGTAAACTGTTTTGGTTGTTACAAAAGTTTAACCACACTACAGACTGGCTATCTTCTCTTACATTGTAAAGGACCCAACACCAACATTTTAAATAAAATGTGACTAAGTTTAACATAGCAATTATTCCAGATAATGAAATAATATTCCTACCTATATTACTTTGTGTGGGATGTGTAATAAAAAAAATAACTTCAAAGAGAAAGAACTCAAAAGGGACATGAAGAATGTTCAGCCGTTCCCATAAAGGACTACACAAATGGGTGACTTTCATTTACCGGTAAATTTGCTAATATTGTATAATGATAACACATGATGGCCATAGCATTATGAAGCAAATGGTTGGGCGGTGAGGAGGGGGGTCAGTGTAGAAATTTCCAATATTTAGGGAGAGGGGCATTACCACCTGTTTCACCCTAAATCTTTGCCCTTGTTACCCATACCCACTGCTGGAGGGTTTGATATGGGCTGGCTGCATTCACTGGTAGCATAGTTAAGGGAGGTGTTAAGAGGCAGACTGGCAGATCAGACAGGTCTCAGAGGGAGCAGGTTAAAGTCACCGAATAGCCATAACATTATGACCAGCTTGGGCACCCTGACTGGTCTGCCACTACGTAGCCCCATATGCAACAAACTGTGATGCACTGTCTTTTGACACCTTTCTAGCAGAACCAACATGAACATGTTCACCAATTTGAGATACAGTTGCTCGTCTGTTCGATCGGACCACCTGGGCCAGCCTTTGCTCCCCACGTGCAATGCGCCTTGACCTATTTTTTTCCCACCACTTTTCTTTTCTTGGACAGCTTTTGATTGTTCCTGACCATTGCAGACCGGGAACATCCCACAATAGCTGCAGTTTTGGAGAAGCCAGTCATCTAGCCATCACAATTTGGCCCTTCTCAAATGTCGCTCAGATCCTTATGCTTGCCTATTTTCACTGCTTCTAACACATAAACTTTGAGGACAAAATGTTCAATTGCTGCCTAATATATCCCACCCACTGACAGGTGCCACTATAATAATAATATCAGTGTTATTCACCTATGAGCGGTCATTATCAGGGGCGGACTGGCCATCTGTGTGATCTGGAGAATCACAGAACGGCTGGTACTCCAGGACGGCCGGCGGGCCAACCCGCCACACACGGGCCGGCCCGCCACCCACCACACACGGGCCGGCCCACCACCCGCCATACACGGGCCGGCCCACCACCTACCACACACGGGCCGGCCCACCACCCGCCACACACGGGCCGGCCCACCACCCGCCACACACGGGCCGGCCCACCACCCGCCACACACGGGCCGGCCCACCACCCACCATACACGGGCCGGCCCACCACCCGCCACACACGGGCCGGCCCACCACCCGCCATACACGGGCCGGCCCACCACCTTGTTTTTAAGCTTTTATTTTCTGAATTCTATTTTTGCCCATGTGTATGATGTAGTTAAAACAGCTAAACTTCAACATTTTAGCTGTAAAATGCCACATACATTAGCTAATATTAAGAAATATGTTGTGTTTTACTTTTAAAAAGTTTCCGCACGCCGATTGCTTTGGGCCGGGCCTAGTCTAAGTCCAGGGCCGTTTTTTAGTCCCAGTCCGTCCCTGGTCATTATGTTATGGCTATTTAGTGTGCTGTTATTCTTGAATGTGCAATATAAAGGGAATAGTCCATAGAACCCTATAAATCTAAAACAAATAAATAAAAATGTTATTGAATAGTCACGGAAACATCTTTATTTTCAAACCCACTGATGAGATTAAAGATCAAGAAACGCTACTAAATTGCAATATCAGACGTATGATGTTAACCTAATGCATTACATCTTTTTTTTATAGCAATACAGAAATATCTATGTAATTTGTATATTTTGAATAGCTTCTCACAAAGCCTACGACTCAGCCAACATGACAGGGTAGAGCAGGGCTATTCAAATACATTTGCAAGGGGGCCAAACTAGGAAATTCCAAAATTTGTGAGGGCCAGCTAAAGGAAATAAAAAAATACTATATGTATATATTAAGCCTTAGTACCTGAGTAACTAAGGTGCATAATATATGAAAAAACATTTACTTTATTATTTCAACACATTCAACTTCTGAGATGAGATTCAACTTCTATTTATTAGGCCTACAACAAAGTGCAAATACTGAGACATATGCACAGCTTTCACCCTTATATATATATATAAAAAAACAATCAAAATAAAGCTGTCATAAGTGCAAAACTGCAACTCAAGTATCAAATCATATTTGGGGAAATAACAACATTCAAATATCCCTGAAGTATATCTTTCAGACAGTGAGTACACAACTAGAACCAAAACATTTCAAGTGTACAGTACGTACAAATCTGCTAACTATGAGTAAACATACTCTTGATGAAAACTAAATAATAACGAGAATATTTTTTTGACTCAGTGGGAGCAGTGACAACGATTTGCATTTGCCATTTTAACCTAATCTGGCTCATATGTGGTAAGTGCAATTCCCAGGCACTGGGATAACTTCGCATTGCTCAGGCAGCAACGTGCCTTTGTTTTGGTTGAATTCATATGAGAAAAGCTAGACCCGCATGTGTAGGTGGATCCAAACATTGTCAGTATCAGCACAGACACTTTCTTAATTGTGGTGTATTTAGCCTGGCTAATATGGTTCTACCACTAGTAGAGAGGCAATGAAAGCTCTCTCTTGTTCGGTACAAAACCCACCAATAGCACGCTGACTTTGCTCAAAAGAACTTACCAGTCTGTCTATTCTATGTTGTCTCTCCACTGAGCCCTCTTGGTATTGCGCAGAAAAAGAGTAATGTTTTGTAGTAAAATGTCTCTTCGCACTGTCTATATTCTTTGCCCACAGCCACTGAATCGTTGCACAGTAAACACACAGGTCTATCGGTCCCTCGCTTGCTTGCCATAGTTGGCACAGTAAATAAGTACTTCTCCGTTCATTCACTCTAAAACTTTTCTGTTGCGGTTTGTCTTGGACAACGCCATATTAGATGCATGTGTCATAGGCAGCGTGATAACATCCAATCAGCGAGAATGTGTGTTTGTCACCATGGAGACGACCTGCTCCGCTCAACAATCTTTGACTGTACTCTTGTCTGTGCGCCGCGGCAGATTCGCGCCTTTTTTTAAAAACTTTATTTCATTTTAATCTGCGTGGGCCAGAATATATTTCATTCAGGCCAAATTGGCCCCCGGGCCACTATTTGAATAGGCCTGGGGTAAAGGATGGGTTAGCAAGAAGTTCACAAACCCTTTCCAAGATGTCCAAAATGCTCAAGAAAATGAGTATTTCTTTATTTAAATTGTCTTGTCATTGCGCACATTGGGTGTCCATTCCCTCATTAGAAGTTGTATGTAATGTCTTAGCCATGTTCTGTCAATGTCTCGTCCTGTACTGCCATCTTCTGGTCATTGGGTGTCCTAGTACTTTTCCGTTCTAATTTAGTTCGTATTTGTTTTACCTGTGTCTTGTTATGTTGCCTATTTATGTCAGTTGTGTTTGTGCACCCTTTGTCGGAGCATTGTCTTTTTTGTCCTACCAAGTGGATGTATCGGCTATGTTTAGTATGTTCCCGGTCTTATTCCTTTTTCCCTGTCTGATTATAGTTTGTTTTCCTGATCCTATTTGCTTAGGTTCCAGTCAAGTTACCCTGTGTCTAGTGTTAGATTTTGGGTTGATTCCTCTTGTGGTTTTGTAGTTTTGCCTTCATGTTTCCTCGTTGTCCTACATACCAGTGTTAGTGGTCCTCAGTTGTCAGCATCCTATTGTCTGTGGACTATAAATAAGACTGTAAAGATTGGAGTTCTGCATCTTGGTCCTGTCTCTCCCGCAAGGGCTAAGCGTGACAGTGTATATATTTTCTCTGTCTTTGGGCGTTAAGAGAAATGAAGAGGAAGACGTGTTTTCAACTTGGAGGTCACAGATCATCGATTTGTTGTCACAATTTTGCCACAAGAGAAAGGTAGTTCATTGATCTGGCAAATACAATATATATCTATATATATACACATATATATATATATATTTATATATACATACATATACGTGTGTATGTGTATATATGTATATATACAGGTGCTGGTCATATAATTAGAATATCCTCAAAAAGTTGATTTATTCCATTTTAATGTATACATTCATTCCACACAGACTGATATATTTCAATTGTTCATTCCTGTTCATTTTGATAATTATAACTGACAACTAAAATCTTAATGTTATATTTTGGTTTCATCTGACCATATGACATTCTCCCAATCCTCTTCTGGATCATCCAAATGCTCTCTAGAAAACTTCAGACGGGCCTGGACATGTACTGGCTTAAGCAGCGGGACACGTCTGGCACTGCAGGATTTGAGTCCCTGCATGGCGGCGTAGTGTGTTACTGATGGTAGCCTTTGATACCAGCTCTCTGCAGGTCATTTACTAGGTCCCCCGTATGGTTCTGGGATTTTTGCTCATCGTTCTTGTGATCAGTTTGTGATCATTCGGGTGAGATCTTGCGTGGAGCCCCAGATCGAGGGATATTATCAGTGGTCTTGTATGTCTTCCATTTCCTAATAATTGCTCCCACAGTTGATTTCTTCACACCAAGCTGCTTATCTATTGCCGATTCTCAGGGCCTGATTTACTAAGACTAGCGCAGTTTACGCTGCATCAGTTTTGCGAGTTCGCTAATAGAGCACACTATTCTTCCACATTTTGCGTAGTATTTATCAAACCTGACACTCATCACGCAATCTGCGCATACACCACCCACCATTAGCTCGCCTCTAAAAGCGCAAACAATGGGCCGCATGTATTTACCATGGATCATAGAGCTGTAATCGGGCCTAAAAAGTGAGGCCCGACCCGGCCCGAGCCCGACAGAATTCGGCCCGAGCCCGACTCGGGCTCGACCCGAGCCAGACAGTTTTTAAAAGCCCAAAGCCTTAACCCGTTTACAGCCCGATATTATTCAAATGTGCGCACGCACGCAGTTCTATTGCCTTTCGTCAAGAATGAGTCATTTAGCCTATATATTTGTTTTAAAACATTTACAAAACACTTAAATACTCTGTTACAACATAATATCACTGGCTAAGTATAAATTCTAAATTAATATTGGGAGGGTAATAAGAGAAGGCTCCACTTGGTTCGCCAATACGGCGAACAGCAGCTGAAATTAAAAGAATAATGGCAACATTAGCCTATGTACTCTGTCTCCAATTTGCATTTAAGATTCAAATAATATTGATTTGAAAACCCTTTACTCACCAAGACTAGGCTACATGTTTTAGTGTAGGATAAGTATGTAATCCACAGTATATGGGTTCAGATTTTAATCTTTTTGCCGGTGCAACAAAATGTAATCGCCACAGTCCTGCCTGCGTTTCACCTCCTCAGCATCCATTCTTACGCTACATTAAACGCATCACCTGACCACTCATTCACCGTGCAACCCGGAGCGCAAGAGCCAGAGCCCGAGCCCGAGTGTAATGATAGAAATTCAGACCGGCAAAGATCTTCAGCACATACTACGAGAAAGAGAAAGTGCAAGCTTAGATTGAGGTCCATTTGAACACAAAGGGGAAACGCGCTATCTAGTTAAGACCTGCTTTTAAGAGGCGCAGAATTTTACACTCAAAGTTGAGCCGCGCAGTAACTGGCAGTCTTTGTAAATACCACTGAATATATAATTAGGCGCAATTAAATTAATTAAATGGGCGGCAGTGGCTCAGGGTTGAGTCGGTTGTCTATCAATCGGATGGTTGGTGGTTGGATCCCCGGTTCCTCCAGTGAAATTGTCGAGGTGTCCATGAGCAAGACACCTAACCCCAGCTGCTCCTGGCGAGCCTGCAGTCGCCTTGCATGGTAGACACGGTCGTCAATGAGTGAATGAGTGAAGCGCTATTTAAAAGCGCAGCATTTACCATTTAACGCGTTTCCTCCCAATTTCCCCTTTATGCGACCCTCCCACGAACGCATATTGAAAGTAAATAGCCTTGGTCTTTGCGACCAATTACCGCCTTAAAACAGGCGCAAACGTCTTGATAAATCAGGCCCTCAGAGTCTTGGCTGGGTCTTCGGAATGTTGGAGGTGAACAGAAGCAACAGAAAGCCAATCCTCATGGATTGGTGCGCAAACGGTCATGTCAAGTAATGATTCCCGTAATCAGAAATCATGTAAGAAAAAAGATCAACAGTATACAGTGACAAGACTTTGTTGACCAAAAATATCACACAGCACGGACAGGTACAGTCAGACATAATCCAGTCGGGAGATTATCAGCGAATCGGTCAGAGCAAAGTCAAATTTCTTTTAGAACAATTACAAAGGTGTCTCAATAAACCAATTCGCATTACGCATTATCAATTAAGAATAAGCTAAAATACTTCATAATTAGCACACTAAAGCAATGGCTGCATAGAAGAATGTTCCTTTGCCACGTATAAAAAATCCCAACAGTAAACATTGCATATCCCAACAGTCAACATTGCATATATAGACATATAATGTCTTGTATATATATATATTTTAATCAACCTAATGACAATGTCTTCTGAATAGGTAATGTACTAAAAAAGTATATCCCAAGATTTTTTCTTTAGTTAAAATGTGCCCTGCAAGAATTATTTCCAAAAGTATTCACTCGTCAACCTTCTTTATAAGCTTGCTTCATCCCAAAAAACTCTCATCTCATCTTCAACCGCTTATCTGGGGTCGGGTCGCGGGGGTAGCAGCTCTAGTAGGGGACCCCAAACTTCCCTTTCCCGGGCAACATTAGCCAGCTCTGACTGGGGAAACCCGAGGCGTTCCCAGGCCAGTGTGGAGATATAATCTCTCCACCTAGTCCTGGGTCTTCCCCGAGGTCTCCTCCTAGCTGGACGTGCCTGGAACACCTCTCTAGGGAGGCGCCCAGGTGGCATTCTGACTAGATGCCCGAACCACCTCAACTGGCTCCTTTCTACGCAAAGGAGCAGCAGCTCTACTCCGAGTTCCTCTCGGATGACTGAGCTTCTCACCCTATCCCTAAGGGAGAGGCCAGCCACCTTTCTGAGAAACTGTTGTTACTTAATTATTCTTGATCAACATTTTTTATTTATCCTTTATTGAACCAGGTCAATTATATATTATAGTTTTTCAATTTAAATACATTTGCATATATTAAAAAAAAAACGTGTTGTTTGTCGATCAATGAAAGTCCATGTTTTAATAATTATAAATAAAGTCTAGGACACAAAAAGTAAAGGGGTGTAAATGCTTTTAAATGGACCTCGGATGTATTTCCTTCAAGCACCTCATGACAAGTCGTTCTTATTCTTTTGCCCAAAAACATTGTTTTTAATTCCTATTTTAATCTGGATCTATATAGATTTCAGATTTATTTGTTGAATTCAATGATAAAAACAGGCCGCAATCTTTTTTCTATGTCCCATGTGGTTGTGACAACCAATGAGTTGAAGGGACCTCCCTGAGCACTGCATCAAGCATTTAGTAAAAACAATTTATTTTTTAGCGCCTGGCAGACCACACACTTTTTCGAGTGCAAATGTTATGCATGTAGACTATAGGTACATATATTGTGCAAAGTGTCTGGATCAGTTAATCTGGTACACTGCTGCACCCAACAACAAGCTGTGGGAGTTTGTTCAATATCCTCCAGAGAGAGAAAAAAGGTACGTTTGAGAGTGTGTTGAATGTGCTGCTACAAACACAAATCAGAGGGGAAATCCAACAGAACGGGGTGAACATATTGCATTAACAACTGTCTACTGTCCATCCGTCATTATAATATCAATCACTTCTAAAATGTTCCTCCCTCAAACGCTGTCAAATGCTTTGACAATTCGGACATTCCTTTTCTGAACTTTTGGCCATTGTATGCTCGAGTCAGAATTCGAACAATAATGCTACAGTATCGTTTGAACACTAAACCACATACTTTTCAAGTTTTGTGTGTGTCAACGATCATTCATCTGTGCTTACATGTTAGGCATTTTTGGTCAGTGTGCAGCTGTGTTGTGTGTTGAGCTTTTTACTGGGGGACATCCAAACCCCTCTTGTTTGCTAGCAGGTGGTCTGTCCATGCTTGGGGGAATGCAGCATATTTAATATTTCATAGGAACGAAGCATGTCCCTGGACACTATCATTGAGACCACATAGCAGGCCGGAAATGCAGTCTATAAACGCTTAGCAGAAATATGAGCCTTGCCCACCCGTTTTTATAAGCTTGCTGGGCCTCACAATTACAAGCCATGCCACAGCTATAGATGTTGGCAGCTTTATTTAACCCATTGGGTGCCATTCCTGACCACTGTGTTTTAAATGAGAATTGTACAGATTTATCTGCTATCTTTAAAAATAGTTAAATTGTTCTGTGTTGGACTCAATTTAAAGTTAATATTAATAGTTGAAAAGCTTATGGGGATGTGAGCGATTGGGCCACAGAAGAAGAATGGAAATCTAGCTTCGAAAGAAATGTCAGCATAAAGCTTATTAACCCTGAAATTTAATCTGTGAATATCTGTAAGATAGTGATGTGGGAGATACAGTGAAAGAAAGACAGAGCTCAATGAGATGCCACAGTCATTAGCACTTTAGACCAGTGGCGGCTGGCCCATAGAGGGCGCTAGGGCGCCGCCCCCCCTTAAACCACAAAAAAAAAAATACATTAAAAATTAAAAAATAATAATAATAATAATGATAAAAACATCAGTATGTCAATATTTGTGTGTTTTAAATATGGAATGCACCCAGTAATATGTGTAAAATATGTCTGAACACCTCGTCACAGCTCTGGGGCGATAGAGAAAGCGCCGCAAGGAGGCGGGTCTATGTAGCAGTTAAGCTAATTACTAATTTAAGATATGAATGATTGACATTACATTTAGACAATCAGCGTTCTTAAATCGAATCCAAAAAGGGCGCATTTTTCAGCGCCCCAACTCGTCCCTGATAAAATGAGGACCGGGCTCTAGGGGCGCTATTTATACTAGACAACAAGACCCAACCCTAACTCGGGGTGAAACTTTGGCTAGCTTGGTGCACTCATGCTAATGCTTTATTTTGCTTTTCGTGCTTGCTTTTTAAAACAACGGGGACAGATCCAGCAAGGACAGGTATTGTTTTGTATCAATTAATTGTTGAGGAGCACATTAACAGTTAGTTGCATTTAGTTTGATAATAAAATACTGTATGCTATTATTCCAGTCAAAGGTTTGAGTTCAGCCACTTGATATCCATTTCTATATTATATATCCTTTATACAGTATAATATTTCCTATAAACTTAATATATATATATATATATATGCAAATGAAAGGCTTGTGTTTGTGCAATATGATTTTTATGTTTTTGTGTAAAAATGCCTCAACTTTATAATATTGGCATTAAATAATTACTGACTATTTCACTGAACACTGCTGTCCTGCAGTTTGTGTTAAATTGTATAGCGATGGTAACAGAAACAAAAAAGTATGGCACAGCCCCACTGAGAATATTTTTCACCAGCCGCCACTGCTTTAGACCAAAGTAGCCCCAGCGGGTGGAAATGGATCTCTAGCTGTCCTGTTATTATTTCCTCTCCACTTCAAAAATCATAATGTTCATCATGTTCATTATAGAATTTCAAAATCCATTGTAATGAGCAGCAGTTCAGTAAGATATTTAATCCAACAAGTTCAAGGGGGCTCCTTAAACATCTACCTTGTAAAATTATGTCATGTTTTTTCTATGCAACAAAAAAACTGCATATTCCACTGTGAGATTGGCTAGCAGCTAAAGAGAGCAGAAAGCACTTTACCAGCATTATCAACAAGTTGTAACCCTATTTAAACATGGAGCCAGTGCTGAGCATCTTGAAAATGTTAGGAAAGTATTCTGGATCTTTAACAGACCAAGTGGACTGTGTACATCTCCCTAATTCCACAATTTATGTACAACGCTGGGTTTAGTCAAGCTCCTTAACCCTCACATTCCCCCCCACCACACACAAACAAACAATCACATACACGTTTATGGTGAGTAAGTGTTGATTTACATTTGTAAACCTATTTTACTTAACCACTGGATCCTTAACCTAACCATACAGTACACCTAACATCTAACCTATATTATCACACGTAAACTAAACATATCATTAATGAAGGGACAGCACTACATGTACCCACACACAAAGGCATATTTCTGGCATATGAGAATCCACAGTGTAGCCACAATCTCCCGAACAAAACAGACCAGAGTCATAACAACATGCAGATACAAACTGCAGTAGAAAGCAAGCAAGCAAGCAAGTTTATTTATATAGCCCAGTGTATACATAGAAGCAATTCAATGTGCTTTACAGAATAAAAACAAATAAAAACATCAAATGGTCAATTCAATGAGGAAAAGAAAATTAAAATTGACTTAACAGAAAATACATGCATTTATATAATACATGCAACAATCTGTAATGCTGAAGTGACGGCATATGCAACCCAGGGCTCCCCTGTGGGAGAACGCTGGGCAGAACCATCCAGAAAAAAACGGTTTACCACCAGCGTCGCTACATTACCCCCACCAAATGGAAGAGCATGTCCTCACGCTTCACTTATCCAATGTCCCTCACGGAGACACACCTCTCCAATGGCCCTCGCTGCCAAGCTGCAGGGGGAATCGAACCAGCGCCCTACGGCTCCGCTGGCGAAAGCTCCTTAGAAAAGTTCAAGGTCACTATTTCCTGGCCCAGCAGTTTTTAGAACTTCAGATATTTTATGTATACATTACAGGTTTTAATTTATGCCATGCATCAGAATAAAAACAAATAAAAACATGTTTAGTTTTGACTCTGGGCTCTACTAGCTGTCCTGAGTTCAGTGATCTAAGTGCCCTGCTTGGTTTATAAAAGTACACAATTTAATTCACTGTGTTGCCCATTTTAGTATTTAATAAATATATAAGTTATTACATGTATTGTTTTGGCTCATTTCCCCTATGGAATGTTTCTTATTTATGCATATAGTCAACTCAAAATGTTTTGGCATCTGACATTACGTTGAGAATTGTTTTTCAATGAGTAGAATATAGGTTTCGATGCCATTGGATACCCCATAATTAATATTTTCTCACAACACCCCTATAGTGGATTACTGCAATGATTATTTGCTGTAGTCTGGCGAAACACAGTTTTAGAGAGAATTGTGGGCCTCTCCTCCATGCAACATAATTCAGGATAATGAACAGTTTGCACATGTGGACTAACCCTTTTTAATTTGGACCATAGGTTTTCAGTTGGGTTCAAGTCCTGAGACTGAGATGGCCAGGCATCTGCACTGGTGAAGCATAACCTTTAGGGCTCAACTTGTGCATACAAACTGACTCTGAGACCACTTTGGTTTTTTTAAGTGATCTTCCGGGGTGCCAATATTTTTGTGTTTAATGGGTATTTGTTTTGCAGAAGATAAATCTATTGCTCTATTGTGTTGAAGTAACAGTTGATGCCTCGCCTTTATGTTTAGACAAAAATATGACTGACTGTTTGTGTTTATTTCTTGCATTCACTTTTGCAAAATTTCATGAGAGGTGTTCTTTTTTTTCTGTATAAATTATACATTTGTTTTCTGTTTAAGTCAACACGCCTGTTAGGCAGTTAAGTTCACTGCATGTGCTAATTCTCAGCATGCAGCTAGACAGCTCATTTTGTAGATATTTATAGTATACACTGGAGAGACTTTTTGTAAAGAGAAGTAGAACTCACCACAACCGCTGGACCATCCTAGTCCACGGCTCACAAAATTACTAGTCTCTAAACTACGAACACTGCTGCATGTGCTTAGGTCATTGTCTAAGAAAATTACAGGTGAAACGTTCTATACGGCTCTTTACCAAAAGCTTACCTTATGGTCCTGCGGTCTACCTGGTGCAGTAACCCGAAGAGGCTTTCTGCTACAATCTATGGGTCCGAGTTGCATTTTGAATGTACACTACCTGTCAAAAGATTTAAATCACCCGTATTTTCTATTTTTTATTGAAATGATTGCCCTTGAGTGGCCCAACCAGAGCCCAGACTTGAACCCGATTGAACATCTCTGGAGAGATCTGAAAATGGCTGTGCACAGACACTCCCCATCCGACCTTGGATCTTGACAGGTCCTGCAAAGAAGAATGGGAGAAACTGCCCAAAAATAGGTATGCCAAACTTGTAGCATCATACTCAAAAAGGCTGTAAATTCTGTCAAAGATGCTTCAACAAAGTATTAAGCAAAGGCTCTGAATACTTATGTACATGCTACATTTTTGTTCTTAAGTTTACCGCAAACCAATTAACTCTATTATTGTGTGTCGAATTTTGAGGAAGAAAATGTATTTTATCCATTTTGCAATAAGGCTGTAACATAACAAAACGTGGAAAAAGTGAAGCGCTGTGAATATTTTCTGAATGCGCTGTACTTTATTAGTAAGATGGTTCTCTGACAACTGATTCCTGTAGCAGCCTGGTGGTCCTTGCAGCTGTATATTCTAGTGCTAACTAGACCTGTTTTATGTGGTTTTCTGTCTCTTTCACACGCCAACATGAATCTCTAAGGTCCAGCACACTTACTCCTTTATTATCTTTTTCTTGACTGTATCTTGAGATATTGTGTTACTCCTGACCCCTGATGTCAATGGCTCCATTACAAATAACTCAGCAACACTCTGCTCTACATAAACAGAGGCTCAGGGCAAAGGAGTGATGTTTAAATGGACAACACTACCTGACAATGGCTTCTTAGTCCTTGAAGGAAGCAATCTTAGATTTTTTCAGTAAACTATATTTGACCTGCAATCATCCAGCATACAGCTTTGTATACAGTGATAGGATGAAAGAAAAGACCAACCTAGAGTCAGACAACAATCAAAGTAAGGCATAGTTCAGGTCAGCTATTAGTCTGTAGCTTGTTTTAGCTATATAACCATTTGTTTATTAGTAAGACATGGACAAATTATGATTTTAATGCTAAAAATGTTATTTTTGGAGAAGTTATCCTAGTTATTTTTGTCCAGTTTTGAAGTAAGGTAAAAATTAAAATGAGAACATTAGACAATTGTTGGGCTAAATATGTGCCCCACTAGAGGGCAGTGTCTTCAAGCAAGCTTATATGTGTCTTGACCATCCCAGAGCATAAGCCACCTCTTTAGAATAGATACATTCATTACAATGAGAAAAACAGGTCAGAATGACAGAGCTTTCCTCTCACCAGACTCACCAACAGAGCTGATTGCATTGACATTGACAGTATTATTCCTTTTGCAAGCATTTCTGTGTTCTGTGGTTTTCTGTACTGCAGCAAGAGGATTGTCTTATTTTTTATATTGACTTATGGAATCAAGCTCATAACCGTAGTGTTTAAAAAGTCATGCTCAATCAGCTGAGCCACACAGGGGCAGTGTTGTAATATGTGAGCGCATCAAAGAGAAAGAACGACCAGCTATTCTACAGCTTCATAGAATGGCAGTGTAACATGTTTGCTCATGCTGCAGGATGCAATGTTTTTCAGAGGAACAGGAGTTGGGGCAATAAGGGGGAAGCAGAAAAATATAGAGATTGAGCAAGGAGGGGTGGAAACCTGAGGGAGTCTGGTGGCCACATGTCCCATTTTCACATTGCGTGGATGTTGCAGTATAAGGTTTCATGCTAAACATCCAGGCAGAGGCTTAAAATAAAGCCCTTCCAAACACAGGGGCTGGGTGGTGCTGTGGTGAGGACCGGCCCAAGCCTCAGCCCCAAAACAATCCCTAGCCAAATCTCTACATCCCTCAGCTTTAGCTCAATTAGGCCATCTGTAGTATATTATTCTCTGCTGAACCCCCCTTTCCAGCCGCATATAGCTCTTTGCCTCACGCATACACACACACAACTAATTGATAAACATAGGATCGCAATTTCAGGGGAATTATCAGAATATTACAAAAACAATAGCAGCGGACTCAATCACAGCGATCGTCTGAAGAAGTTAGACACAGCTACAGATCAGCCAACAGTTAAAGGAATGTTCTGCAACATAAGCAGCCTGTTAAACAAGGAGAGAACACGTTAATTGCTGCTTGCCATCCTTTAAAATTCCTTTCCTCCTCTGAAGAACACGTAACCCTGCCAAAAGAGAAATCAAAGTGGAAGCGAAGTGGGGGAACCACATGAAACAGACTTTGCGAATGAATCTGTCAGCATCGAAGGGCTATTACTACAGTAGCAGCACTGCGCCTGAGGGAGGATTCTGTCAATTTTCGCATTAAAGGGCTGTCCCCTGCACAGAGAGGCATTAACTGGTTCCCTCAAGGCAACAGAGAACAAGACAGTTCTCTATGTGTTTAAATAGCCTAGGCCTAGCTCCATGCTGCAAAATCATCATATTATGAATATTCAAATAATTCTTATTAACGCATTTAACTTGTAGTGTAGTGCTTTTCAAACGCATCAAAATTAAAAGAAACAAACAATGTGAAGAATATAAATGTAAAGCTTTCAAGAAAAGGTAGCACTCAAGTATTAACAACATCAATACATTGAGGGAAAGTGTTAGTCTGTGTCTGAGTCTGTATCTGAGGTTATGTGTGCCGACCTTAACCTTGTAGTGAAAATGTATTTGTATGTGAATAAAAACATTTTAGAGAGATGCTAAGGAGCAAACAAAAATATCAGACCCCCTTACAAGGCATTGTTAAGGAACAGTTATTAGAAGGCATCTGCATTGACCACTGAAGGCTAAAACCAAAGCTACTAGAATATCTTATAAAAGCCGGCAAATATCGGAAGTATTTTGTGGGGGTGAACTGGGTAAAAGAATGCAAAGCAGTCATCTAGGCAGAAGACATTCTCTCTCCACCTACGAGCAGGCTTTGGCGTTTGTCGTCACCGGTCATCTAGCAATGCCGCTCCTCCCATCACTTCATTGTCTTGTCTCGTTATGACACACATCTGGTGCCCATTCCCTCATTAGTAGGTGTATATATGTTCCCTATGTTTGGTTGTGCCTTTGTGTGGAACTGTTTCTATCGTAGAAAATCGAGTGAAAGAATACTTCGGAGTCGAACAGAATAACTTTTAGGTTTAATCAAAAAAGAAAGAATTTATCACAACTTTATAAATTCTAGCACCCCTCAAGTTTCTACCAGCGCTAGCAGGAAAATGACAAGCCCTGAATTCAGTGTGCTCTCAATCTAGAAACAGCTGAGACTCCACATGGACAGGATAAATGACCTATGACCCTCTCTTCTGTCACATGTCTAATCACCTCCTATTCTCTCGGGTTAGAACACATGTGACATAGTGATTACATCAGTGATCATCTATGAGTACCTCAGTGGAGAGTCTCTGTTCTACTCAGAAAAAGTGCATCAGCCCATCCTGTTGTCAAACAATCCCATTGTTCCAATCAGTTAATCTTGATTCTTAACACAGAGTGATTGAAAATCT
Source organism: Dallia pectoralis (assembly GCA_029465975.1). Taxonomy (NCBI): domain Eukaryota; kingdom Metazoa; phylum Chordata; class Actinopteri; order Esociformes; family Umbridae; genus Dallia; species Dallia pectoralis. The sequence goes on along the minus strand of CM055754.1, from coordinate 9,672,727 downwards.
ATCACAACATGCCTACTCATCCAGTAGTTACATGCCCAAGCCATTTGCTGCTTGAAACACACAGACATAAAGTTAAAGAACTTATACTTAGAATCTGAAATTACAGGTAATATAGAATATGAACAAATGATGTAAACAAACTGAAATTCTACCACATTTCATGTCATTGTAATTTAGTGTGTATCCAGAAGGGAGATATGTGGAAGACACCCTTTAGCACCACTACAGGGCACTATAGCTTGTGATGCCAAACGGGTTAATGAATGCGCCGCCAGTTTTCTATTCCTTTGTGAATGATGTCTTTAGGGACATGCTATGGCCCAGTGTGGTGGTCTACATTGATGACATTCTGGTGTATTTTGCGTGCCAAACATGTCTCTCTTGTTAGCAGAGTACTGAAGCGACTGTTGGTGCATGACCTGTATGCCAAGGCGGAGAAGTGTCTGTTCTTTCAGTGAGTTGTCTCCTTACTTAGGTTCCCCCAGAGGCGTGGAAATGGAGATAAAAGTGTTGCAGCGGTTTATTGGATCTTCCAATTACTACCGTAGGTTAATCCGGGGCTTCGGCAAGGTAGCAGCCCCTATAACACCTCTGAAGAGTGGGCCGTCTTGTATTTGCTGCTCGATCAAAGCAAATTCAGTGCCCTAAAAACACTGTTTAGATCTGCACCGGTCCTGGCACAACCCGATCCGTCGGCACTTTTTGTAGTGAAGGTCCTCATCACCCACGTCTTCCAGCACTACGGGTGCCAGAGGATTTCGTGTTTGACCTGGGGGGGCAGTCTACGTCAAGTGTCTGGAAGGCATTTTTGGAGCGCCTGGGGATCTCGGTCAGTCTCCACCTCTGAATTTCAGCCCAAGGCTAATTTTTTATTTAACCTTTATTTAACCAGGGAGACACATTGAGACCAAGGTCTCAGTACAAAGGGTGTCTATAATACTATCCAACTCTGCGATCCAGTATTGAAACCAGATGATCTATGTGTTAATAAAGATGATAAATATACTGGAGTAGAGCTTTGTAAACAGAAAATGTATAATGGAGTGATCTACGCGCTTTTAAGGAGGTCCAGCCAACTTTCTGGTATAAGATGCAGTGATGTGTATTGTAACTATACAAAGTAATAAAACACAGGGCACAATGGTAAACGGAGTCAAGCAGTTTCAGAGTAAAAGCAGATGCACTTTGGTAATTTGTGTCCCCATAGTCAGGTACAGGCATGGAAGTTGACTGAACAAGAGGCAGTAACAGTGGTATGGTGAGGTCTAAAACCAGATTAATTTGCATTCAAAAAATACATTTCTCAGACAGGAAAGTGCAGAGCTGCACACTTATCAATGATTCAAAAATCTTCGCTAGACAAAGAAGCCTTGAAATTGGACGATAATTGTTAAGACTACCACCATCGCCGCCCTTATGGAGAGGCAACACAAATGCAGTTTTACAAAATGTATAAAGGATAAAGTAAAGTTAAAAATATGTGTTACTGCGGCAGCACTAAGCGATGTTCCACATTTTAATAGACCAGGTTCCAAATCGTCTGCCCCTATAGCTTTTTTAGAATATAAGGTTAATAGCATATCTAGGACTTCCTTACTAGAGAATTGTCTAAAAGCAAACAAAGAACCCACATTCCCAATTTCAGCAAGCAGATATTCTTCAACCGACTCCAGGTCACACTTAAAATGTGATGACCTAGCTACACAGTCAAATATGTAGCTTGCAGAAATAAAATGATGATTAAATGATTCTATTATCTCATTTCATCAGTGATGATGCCAGAGACTGAATGAATTTGGTGAGGGAGTGAAAAAGAGTTACAACTGTTTAGAGATGTAATAGTTTTCCAGAACTTGGCTGGGTTTCCTGAACAATCAGATAAGTTGTTGACAAAGTAATCAGATTTCATTTTTCAAACACGTTTTACACGATAATTTCTTTGCAACAATAATAGCCAATACAAGCTAGAGTCTGTAGATTTATTTATTAATATCCTCAGCTAGCTCCTGGTTAAACCAAAGGCAAGATGTAATTTGAACTCTTGGGGTTTTTAGGGGAACATGCAATGGCTGCAGATGCTACATCATTTATGCAGAGCCAGTTCAGGATCAACTAAAGGTGTGACACATCCAATATCACTCCAACATGAATCATATAGAAATGCCTAAAATTCCTCCGACTGATAAGTCAAGGTTTCGATTTTGGTATTTGCACGTCCCTAATACACACAGCAGGACAGTGATCACTTATATCTAAAGAGAACATTCCACTAGCAACATATTTGTCTGGGGAGTTCATAAAAATAGGTCAATACTTGTGGATTTTCAGGAGTCCTGAAGATTTGGACGAGTTGGCTTCTTAATGAGCTTGCTTGGTAAAGGCAATGTTTAGCATAGCCTCAGTCGGAAAGCGTCAAACAAGTGGTAAGTTGGATGTGATAAAGCACTGTGTATATATAAATATATTATTCTTTTTTTTTTTAAAATATAAATATTGTACATTGGATGCAAAGTTTTGTTTAGCTAATTCAGTTTAAGTCTGTGAAACATTGTCGGAATTATTCGCTAGCCATGTGGGGTGTCAACCTGTTAATGTGGGTTTTATGTATTTTATCATGCTCGACCAAATTGACTGCTGCAAATAGAACTACCTACTGTTTTTCTTACTTAGGTACATTCATTCTTCATAATAATTGTATTATATTGTGTTCAGGCAATGTTTAGCGAAGAATCGCCTCAGCCAGAAAACGCCAAACAAGTGTACATGCTTGACCAAATTGACTGCTGTAAATGAAACTACATACTGTTTTGCTTACTCAGAATGAACTTCTGATCGGTGGTAAATGGTATACTTATGACAATGTTCCCTTTGTTTATGACCTTTCCTTTGATCTAGAAAATAATTAAAAAGCAAAAAAGCCGTACTTTATTTATACAATATTTATTTTTACATTATGTTATATCTTAACATTGGCATTTATCAACAGATTAGCTGAGGAGGTTGTGGGCTGGAATTGGTGAGATTAGGTAGCCTAAGAAAATGCCCGTATTCGCTACACAAAACTGGATAATAACAAAAAGGATGCTTGAGATTTTAAATAGAGTGCTAGTAGATGTTTTATATTTTGAATTAGGAACCTTTGAATGCCATTTCATTTCACTTTTACCAGTGAGCAGACTGAAAACCAATTCTCATTTACAATGACAACCTGGCAAAAGGCCTGTCTGTACAAGACAACAAAAGTTCCACATGTAATTCCACGTCTTGTCGTTTCTAGCGTTTTCCTGTCTCTTGTGTTGTCCCGTTACCTGTGCTCTGTTCTATTTCTTCCCATTGCCAACCTACGCCTGACTACTGACCCACGAGCCTGTCTACTCCTGTGTACCTCTGCTGTCTCCCTGTAACCAACCCACACCTGCCTACTGACCTACAAGCCTGTCTACTCCTGTGTACCTCTGCTGTCTCCCTGTAACCAACCCACACCTGCCTACTGACCTACAAGCCTGTCTACTCCTGTGTACCTCTGCTGTCTCCCTGTAACCAACCCACACCTGCCTACTGACCTACAAGCCTGTCTACTCCTGTGTACCTGTGTGATCCTGCCTACCTTTGCATTCCCTGCCTACGAGATTGCCTGTCCCTGGTTACTTAATAAATGATCAGAACCTGTTCTGTCTCTGTATCCACCTTTGGGTCCACTGCCTCTGAGCCTGATAAACACGGATAATATTATTAGATCATGTTAACGCAGAAACCAAACATATTGGAGAAGGCAAATCATTCTGGTACACAGTATAATTTGAAAAGAAGTGTCTTGTTTTAGCAAGAAATCTGATATGAAGGCAATATGAAGGCAATATGAATGTTCGCACAGTCTGAAAAAACGATTGAGTGCCTGACTATTGGGAATCTTTATTGGAGAATTTTCATTGAATGTTTCCTGGTCAGTTTTAAAGCAATTTGATCTCTTTTAGGTAAATGGAGCCAAGTAAAGTGAGTTACTGAAAATTATCTGAATTCCCTTCACTACCCATGTTGTGTCTTGTCTGCTAATAAGCATACTTCATACCATCATAATAGCTTAAGACACTTCTGACTTCAGAAACACTCGTTTTAGCTGATATACCTTGTTTTTGTTGGCGTGTTCCGAGTCTCAACTCTAAAATTAATTTGCAGAAAATATTTTTATATTTTTTGATCCTTCAGTGTAATCAAAATATCCTTTACAAATTATGTAGGCCTACATCTTTGCAAAAAACCTGCCTTGTCATAACTCTTTAAGAGAAAATCCATCCGTTAGCATTTCTGGGGCCTGGCATGTGGACCCAACCATTAAGGAGGAATTTTGACCACCCCCCGCCACAAACACACCTTGACTGCCTACTCTAAACCCACATGTTTTGGTTGTTGACAAGAATGTCAGCAGTCAAGTAGAGCCTCTTGACTAAAATGTAGCTTTTAGTCAAGTTCATCCGCTAATGAGTAAAAGCTTTTTCTTTTCTGTCTTATCATAAGCCTGGTTGGGTAGGAAATGTGTGTTTGTGTTGTGGCGAGGCAAGGTCATTAAACCTGGTGGTCATGGCAATAGCGTTTTCACCATCTTATTTTTTCTCATTGGGAATTGTTAAAACACTTCAGAGAAGACATGGGAGTCTTGTAAGCTTGCTGGCACAACGTTTTGATAACTGAGAAAAATGTAACAGTATATACTCTTAGCTTTGAAAATGTTAATTTGCATCAATGTAGACATTTGGAAGTCTGCACATTCCTGTAAGCTCCTGCAGTCATCTTTAGTTACAACTTTAGTGATGGGAATTTCTAGTCTTTTTGTTGGGTCCAAACAGCTAAACTTTCCAAATGCTTAAAAGTAACACCCTAAAAACAAGAAAAGTTTAATTCCCCAATGTAAAAATATAGTAATTTTGAGTGTGAAATGCATGTTCAAATACGCTACATTGTACCTGTTCGCATTATTGAATTGCTTGCAGTTTCTTCTATACTGACTACCATACTGGCAAAATGAAATGCACAATCCCGACTTATTGATTATTTAGTGCAGATATATAACCTTTAGGCAATAGGTTTTCAGCTTATCTGCAAATAATAATTGTGTAAGCTTTGAAATGAAGGAAACTAATAGCCAAATGACTGGCTCATTAGGTTCATCATCAAGTTTTCCTTCACAACGTTTACCAACAGCAATTTATGAACAACCCATCACCTCTGTGACCATCCAAAAAGTTATTTTATTTACAGAATAATTTCCTAGTATCACAAAGATATACAATGTTGCATGAATAGACTGGTTTTCATTCTGGTTGGTGTTTACATTACGCCGGGCGCGCATGTCAAAGATGCCCAGCGCCTGCTAGCTGACCAGATACTGAACGTGGAACAAGTCAACCCGGACTCCTTGGTTATCGTTCTGGGGGACTTTAACAAAGGGAACCTCAGTCACGAACTCCCCAGATACAGACAATTTATCAAATGCCCCACCAGAGAAGGGAATACCCTGGACCACTGTTACACGAAGGTCAGTAAAGCCTACCACGCTGTCCCTCGGGCTGCACTGGGTCTCTGTTACACTACGGTCAGTAAAGCCTACCACGCTGTCCCTAGGGCTGCACTGGGTCTCTCCGACCATGCCATGGTCCATTTGATTCCTGCTTACAGGCAGAAACTAAAACTCTGTAAACCTGCGGTGAGGACATCAAAACAGTGGACCAGTGATGCGGTGGGGGATCTACAGTCATGCCTTGACACTACAGACTGGAACATGTTCAGGTCTGCTACCAACAGCCTCGATGAGTTCACAGAAGCGGTCACATCTTACATCAGCTTCTGTGAGGATTTCTGCATCACAACACACGCCAGGGTGAATTTCAACAATGACAAGCCCTGGTTTTCTGCTAAACTCAGAAAGTTGAGGCTGGAGAAAGAGAAAGCGTTCAGGAGCGAGGACAGAGACATTTTCAAAGAGGCTAAGAACCGGTTTAGCAAGGAGAATAGAGTGGCTAAACGACGGTACTCATAGAAATTAAAACAACATTTCTCTGCTAACGACTCTGCCAAGCCCAGAGCCCCCCACACCACCAACGACTCTCGCCTAGCCACGACCTGAATGAGTTTTACTGCAGATTAGGAAGGCAGCTGGACGGCCCTGCACTCGTTCCAGACTCCCCCTGCAGGTGGATCACAGACTTCCTGTCTGACAGGAAGCAGTGCGTCAAGCTGGGGTCACAAGTCTCTGTCTCCCGGTCCATTAGCACCGGGACCCCCCAGGGCTGCGTCCTTTCTCCTCTGCTCTTCTCCCTGTACACCAACAGTTGCACCTCAAGTCATCCATCTGTTAAGATCCTGAAGTTTGCGGATGACACCACCCTCATTGGGCTCATCTCCGGTGGGGACGAGTCCGACTACAGGCTGGAAGCTGACAAACTGGTGACCTGGTGCAGCCAGAACAACTTAGAGCTCAATGCTCTAAAGACAGTGGAGATGGTTGTGGACTTCAGGAGAAACTCAGCCCCACTCTCACCCATCACCCTGTGTGGCTCCCCCGTCAATACGGTAGAGTCCTTCCGCTTCCTGGGCACTATCCTCTCACAGGACCTCAAGTGGGATTTAAACATCTGCTCACTGACCAGGAAAGCACAACAGAGGATGTACTTCCTTCGGCAGCTGAAGAAATTCAACCTGCCTAAGACTATGATGGTCCACTTCTACTCAGCCATCATTGAGTCCATCCTCACCTCATCCATCACCATCTGGTACCCTGCTGCTACAGCTAAGGACAGGAGCAGACTGCAGCGTATCATCCGCTCAGCTGAAAAGGTGATAGGCTGCAATCTGCCTAGCCTCAAGGATCTGCACACCTCAAGGGCTCTGAGGCGAGCTAGGAAGATTGTGGCAGACCCCTCTCACCCCGGACACTCTCTGTTCAATCCACTCCCCTCCGGCAGAAGGCTTCGGTCCATCAGGACCAAAACCTCACCTGAACTATGACCCATTCCTTTTTGCACATTGCCTGATTTGCACTAAATATTTGCTCTATTGCACTGTTGTTTTTCGGTATCTTGTTTTTACATTTTTGTACATTACTATCCCTCTACCCCCTCAGCCCTTTAGTATAATTTATATTGTTTGTTCATATGTAAGCACCTTCCTGCCACAGTAAATTCCTTGTATGTTCACACATTCAATGGCGATTAAACACTTTTCAATACAATTAAGCTAACCTCTACCTAGATGTTTGTATGTGTTCGCCACATATTGCTGAATTATTTTCACCTCTAGTAGGTGAAAGTAAAATATTTGAAGTCTTAAAACTTCTGAGGTTGTGTCTACATACCAATTGCAACTGTACCTCTTAGACATGGCCCACTCTTTTCTTTCAGTTAGTTGGTAATGATGCGCACCAGTGTTGAGTTGTGAATTAGTAAGGCTATTTAAGTTGTATGTTACTTTGCTAGTCATTGGCTTAAGTTACGTCGGTTTTGTTCGTTTAGATATTCATTAAATATGTTGCGGTATCACACACTTTTGTAGTGTTTGTTTTGTTATGAATAAATCCACAAATCTTTTTTCCCAGCTCTTCACTTGGCTCATTTCTGCACTCGACCACCAAGGAATCGTGACTGAATTACTACCCGAAGACGATCCAGATGGAGATGTCCTGAGATGGTGTATAGACGTCTCCGTGCTTACTTCGTCTATGAATCACCTATGGAGAGGCTACCAGTGCCAATGACATTGGGTCCGCGGTCCTCCGTAGGAAAGGCCACGGGAGCACCCCAAATGCACCCCACAAAATAATTGTTTTGACACAAACACTGTCCATTGGTCTGAAAGTCAGTTATGGTAACACCCACCAACTTTCATAATTTGTTCTGTCCCATAAGTGCAGCAATTAAAACAAGTTACTAAGAAATACGAACAACAGACTACAATAATTTACAAAAAATATAGAAACCGTTCTTCCCCATGGACGTATGTGCGAAAAGTGCAAATCACTCCTCCCAGAAGAACAGCAAAGGACCATGTGAAGATGCTGGAGGAAACAGGTATACAAAAATATCTATATCCACAGTAAAATGCGTATCGACATTACCCAAAAGGGCTGATCAACAAGGAAGAAGCCACTGCTCCAAAACATAAACGATAAAAAACTTACAGGGGACAGATATTATCTCCAACTGCACCTCATTGGTGATAAATTTCAGTCTGGTTTCAGGTCTAGACATAGCACCGAATCGGCACTACTGAGGGTCCATAATGACATTCTTGGAGCCCTGGACTGTAAAAGCTCTGTGGTTTTGGTGTTACTGGACTTGACCGCTGCTTTTGACACCGTGGATCATGCCACTCTCATCTCCCGTCTTCAACATGTTGTCGGTCTGCAGGGCGCGGTGCTCAATTGGTTCTCGTCATATCTCACAAACAGAACTTTTTCAGTAATGCTTAATGACTTTTCCTCCTCAGCTGCCCCTCTGTCTTCCGGTGTGCCTCAAGGATCCATTCTTGGTCCAATTCTGTTTTCAATGTATATGCTGCCACTTGGTCAACTCATCTCCAATCACAATGTTCATTTCCACTATGCTGACGACCTTCAGATTTACCTTCCTGTGATTCTGAGCAATCGTTCTGCGCTGGATCCTCTCCATAACTGCCTTCAGGTACGGTGGCCCTGAAGTGCAAAACACACACAAAAATATGAGTACATCCCCCAAATGAACATGCTCCCCCCAATATAAAAAAGATTTCCCCAATAATTAACACACGTTCCCCCAAATAGGACTAACCTTCCCCCAAATGAACATGCTCCCCCAATATGAAAAACATTTCCCCAATAATTAACACACGTTCCCCGAAATAGGACTAACCTTCCCCCACACATTAACAAATTTCCCCCAAAAATGAACCCACTCCCCCCGAATACGAGTTAACTCCCCCTAAATAGGTTCTGTGTCAATCCAACTTAAACCGTTGACAACTAGACAAGATATAGGGGAATTGGGAGGAATGAAGCGTAATCATTTTAAATACAATGGTTCAAAAGCAAATTGACAGGTTCATTTATTCTAAAGAGTAAAATACCTGTGCATATTCTTATATAGCCTACACTTGAAATCATACAATTTCTGCCAGTAACTTCGTACACTCCTTGTCATACTCATGTATTTGTTTAATTTAACTTATTTGTACACGTTGAGGTGTTTGAAATAGTTTGAGGTGTTTGTTGACTTTGCAACTCGATCGCAGTGCACTGCGGAGACCGCTCTGCTAGCTTTGGCCATTATTTGAATACAGTCTATGGATAAAGCATCAGGATATTTAAAACCCTGTTCACACTGTGGATGAGTCGGCGTAGGGGCCCGTCGGACTTATCACCAGGAACAAATCGGGCACTGGCCCTCATCATGTTAACACGCATTTACTTTTGAAGCATAGCAAATATATAACTACTACGCATAAACTCGCTTAAATCCGACATGTTCAGCTTGTGGTTCTCCGGCTACATCACGCAAAGTCACTCCATCTCGGTGGTCCCTTACAGGTACCCATACTTCTGATTTTATAGTCAGAATTCAGAGATTAATGTCAGAATTCTGAGAATAAAGTCAGAACTCAAATATTTCTTGCACCAGTGGCCCTAATCCTCTTCCGTATGATCATCCTTATTTTTGGAGTAAAAAGGGGGGAGGATTGCAATCCAAAGAACACCATTCAAACCATGAACTATGGGGATGGCAGCATCATGTTGTGGGTGTGCTTTGATGCAGAAGGGTTCGGTGCACTTAAAAAAAGAGATGGTATCACAAAGAAGGATACTTATGTGGATATATTGAAGCAACATCTCCAGACCGCAGTCAGGAAGTTAAAGCTTGTTTTCAAATGGCGCCTTCCAAATAAACCCCAAGCATACTTCTAAAATGTTGATAATAGGGATTAAGAAGAACATGGCCGTCAATGCTCTGATCTTAATCATATAGAAATGTTGTGGGCAGAACTAGAAAAGCGTGTGCAAGCAAAGCTCAAAAACCTGACTCAATTACACCAGTTCCACCAGGAGGAATGGACCAACATTCCCCCAACTTCTAGTGGGAAGCTTGTGGAAAGCTACCCGAATAGTTTGACCCAAGATAAACAATTTAAAGGCAATGCTACCAAATACTAATTGAGTGTGTATGTGATGAAAAAAATTAAAGCTGAAAGAAATAATGATCTCAAATATCCTAAAAGCTGGAATATTTACTAGGATAAAATGTCTGATTACTGACTTAAAATTTATTAGTGAGTGTGGCATGCTTTTTCTCATGGGCAAAATATAGATATGCCTGTTGCCATGTTACATGCTCCTCATGTTGCTCAGAATGCCACACCTTGCTTATAAAAACATGATGTCCTTCCATTTATTTGTTTTGATACAGACTTACATAAGTCTGTGTGCCTATGTCTGTGTTCATATTTATTTTACCCATGTCTTTTCTTGTCTTTTAGAAAAACCAAAGCAAACTGATTGTTCATGTCACCTGCCTTTCTCTCACTCTCTCTCTCTCTAGATCAACTTATGTAGTCCTTTTGGATATGCATGTGTGTATGTTGGAGTTGTCTTTTTCTTAGTTCACATTAGACCAGACGGCCTGACCCTGAACTGCTGGAATTGATTCACAACAAGCCTTCCACACCCCATGGCTCTTTGTGTGTACTCATGAGTCCTGGCCAGGCAATATATTACATGACCTGTGTTCAGAGATGAGAGAAGATGGCCCTTGTGTTAAGAAACTTAACTTAACTTAGTGCCTTTTGTGAGAAGTTGCATGAGGCACTCCTTGTCCCCCCCTCCAAATGTCCCATCTTGCCTAACCTCGGTGACCAGGGGTGTGTGTACATGCTTTTGAAGCCTGTTTGATGACTTCTCGGGTGCACTCCAGGAAATATTTATCCATCGTATGAATTCGTCCAGATGTTGTCATAATTTTGGGCAACAGAATGCGTGTCAAAAGCAGTGTTACTTTCCTCACACAGAGCAGTTTTCAAAGTATGTTAATTTGGCTTTTTCTGAGATGGTTTCTTATTTTCTTTGGCCAAAACAGCAGTGATCCGCCGAGGACTCTACTTGTCCCCCTGAAGGTGTCCTGTGGTATCTGGCATCAAAACATTGGCAGCAGATTCTTCAAGTCCATTAAGTTGCAAGGTGGAGCCACCGTAGATCGAACTGGTTGGTCAAGCATGTGTTCCAATACCATTCAATGCAAAATAGCAATCAACCATTATCACCCCTTCCCGAAAACATCTTGGTTGAAAGAATTGTTATTTTTGTTAAGTATTGAAATGTCAAAAGTAAAGACCCTTTGGGCCAAATTTTGTCATTTTTACTTAGGGGTGTACTCACTTTTGTTGCCAGCGGTTCAGACATTAATGGCTGTGTGTAGAGTTATTTTGAGGGGGACAGCAAATGTACACTGTTACGTTCCAGCTCCCTAAAGGGAGGGGAACCAGATAACCCATTGCTCAGGCCCACCGATGCCAGCAAAGGGAGTATGGTGTTGTGGTGCGAGAAAAGGACAACAACTTAAAATACCGTAAAACAATGCTTTTATTCAGCCATGGTATTACGTAAATGAAAAATACTAAACAATGATGTTCTTGGGAAATTGGGGAGGGCTGGACAGACCAAAGCAAAGAAATAAACAAAACACAACCACTAACCTGCAAGTAACATAACACATAAGAACCTCTATCTGGCACACGACCAAGGTGCCCTAAACAAACATACAGCTGGTGGTCCGCCCAGGTCTAGCTAGTGGTTCTAGACAGAAGTATACCTACGGGTGATGTATACACCGGGGTAGCTCTAAATTTACTCCCCAACTCCCTAAAGAACAACAAAGGAGAGAAAGACATAATACAAATTATAATCACAAACAATCACAAAGAAACAAAATGCTCCGTCCTGCTGCAAGTTCCCACTGGAACACAAAACTGGGCTTAACTAACACACCAAAACAATGTCAATTGTGCTAAACAAAAATGTTAGGGAATCCATCCCAAAACCATAAAGATCCCCACATAGGGTACAAACCAAACAGTCAGCAGGAAACCAAAGAGCGAACTGATCCAAGCCTGGGCTTTTTAAAGAGCCCAGGCAGCTGCAGCCACTGATGAATGGGCGGAGTCCCAAGTCCCAATTACCCATTGCACCACCAATCAGCTGCCGGAACAGTCTCAGAAGCTTCTTGCCTAAAAAAGAACACAAACCCAACCAGCACCAGCAATACAAAAAACACAATAAAACGAACCCAGAACTCTGGGGACGTAACACGCCCCCCCAAAAAAAAATTTGTGCAAACCACTGTTTGCACACAATTAACTCTGGTCCAGGGACACAAACAACGAGCCAGCGGTGGAGGGAATACAGACAACACCTAAAGACAGAGAGATACAAACAACGAACATAACGAGTCTGCGTCACCACAGACATGCCGAACTCTATCAAGAGCAGCAGCGACACAGAACAAGCTCCCGCAAGAGCAGACACAAACCGAGCTCCCGCAAGAGCAGACACAAACCGAGCTCCCGCAAGAGCAGACACAAACCGAGCTCCCGCAAGAGCAGACACAGAAGTAGCTCCCGCAAGAGCAGACACAGAAGTAGCTCCCGCAAGAGCAGACACAGAAGTAGCTCCCGCAAGAGCAGACACAGAAGTAGCTCCCGCAAGAGCAGACACAGAAGTAGCTCCCGCAAGAGCAGACACAGAAGTAGCTCCCGCAAGAGCAGACATGCATTCAGTGATCCGCCGAGGACTCTACTTGTCCCCCTGAAGGTGTCCTGTGGTATCTGGCATAAAAAAATTGGCAGCAGATTCTTCAAGTCCATTAAGTTGCAAGGTGGAGCCACCGTAGATCGAACTGGTTGGTCAAGCATGTGGTCAGCCTATGGTGGAGGTTGCTACATGTCAAGATAGTGACAAGCATGTGTTCCAATACCATTCAATGCAAAATAGCAATCAACCATTATCACCCCTTCCCGAAAACATCTTGGTTGAAAGAATTGTTATTTTTGTTAAGTATTGAAATGTCAAAAGTAAAGACCCTTTGGGCCAAATTTTGTCATTTTTACTTAGGGGTGTACTCACTTTTGTTGCCAGCGGTTCAGACATTAATGGCTGTGTGTAGAGTTATTTTGAGGGGGACAGCAAATGTACACTGTTATACAAGCTGTACAATCACTACTTAACATTGTAGCAAATTGTCATTTCTTCAGTGTTGTCACATGAATATATTTGGGCCGGGAATCGATTACATTATTTTTACTAATTAATCGCACAATATTCTGTGATTAATCGCATTTTCCCCAAGCTTGTTATCATCGTGTAAAACACTGAATTTAATCAATTTAAATCAATTTTGATAACCTCAAGGTTATCAGAAATACTGGATCAGCTTAAAACTTCAGGCAGTAGTCCAAATGAAATAATTTTTTTTCAAAAACAAAATGACAAAGTGCGAGGTGAAACCATCAATGTCAAAGCTAGATTATTTCAGAACTTAAGCCTATAGGCCAAAATAATTGCTTTATATGTAAAGTTGCCAGATTCATTTTAAAGAAGTCTTTGTAATATGAATAACAAACAGAATGAAGTGAAATGAAGTTTGCTGATGCCGGGTTAGTTAGGGTCTCCATTGAGAGTGTCTTTCTCTTCTTTCTCCAGCATGTCCGTCCTCCTCTTGTGTAATCTCAAAACATTCATTTTTCTAGAGGGTAAATTGTATGATGGGTCTCCCGATGCAATTTGAATTATTTATTTCAGGCCCTCATCTTCTACTGTGTTTATTGGGCAGCAGTATCTATCTATTTATCTAAACCATCGGTTAACTCCTCGGTTAATTGTTTGGTCAATAGCCCGTCACTATTAGGCGATTAGATTTTGCCTTTTACGCCATAGTCTTTGTTGCATTCGAGGACCGAGGTAATGTATATAATGACTGAATAATAAAGAACAATAAAATTGCTAACTGCAATAAAACTGGAATTTGACGACGAATAAAATCTGATATTTATTGTTTAACAAAATTGTATTAAGCGCAACAAGAAGGATCGAAAACACAGACTTGGCAAACTAAAGACTGGAAAATATTATTTGCCTGGGATGTTTACCGGTACCGGTACCTTAGACAATTAAGTGTTCATTTTAATCAACTATTATCAATTGTACAATAGCTTATTGTAGAAACTCATGGTCGGTTAGGCTATATAACTCTGAAAACCATTGAAAAATCATGGAAGCAACATTTTTTGGTTACAAAAATTTTAACTGTAGGCCATATTAACAAATCCATTACATCAGTGTTTTTATAATAAACGGATGTTTTTTGTCTATTTTAAATGTTCTGTTGATTCTGTCATGCTAATGTTTGTGTCATCTGTTGCACCTCAAGTGGCAGTAGCTTTACCGGCAGACTTACAAAAACAGACAGTGTCATTTGGGTTTGCATTCTCGTTTCTTATTTAGTAACTTTAGTAATTAACATTAGTACATTTTAAACTTGCTTTGCAACACAGACGGGGTGAATATACTAATGATGGTGTGAAAGCTCTGTCACAAAACAATGTTATGTTCTCTTTAACTTCACACAGTGAAAAAAAATAGATTTCTCTTGAGTTTATTTTACAGCACAATATTACCACACAGTGGGCCTGATTTATCAAGCCGTTTGCGCCTGTTTTAAGGCGGTAATTGGTCGCAAAGACGGACGTAATCGATGCAGGCTATTTACCAACAGGGAGCAATTTGCTACAATCGCAGATTGCGTGCCACATTAGCGTGAAGAGACAAGTTGCACTTTCAATATGTGTTGTGGGAGGGTCATGGGGAAACTGGGAGGAGGTGGGAGGAAACGCATTCATGTTGTCACGAGTGGTGTGGGGGCGTTGCTACACAGACCTGATTTCGGTGATTCACTTCCTTGTTTACCTTTTCTCATTCACAGCTGTATTGTATTATCATTAGTGGGCTATAAAGGGTTGCGAGCAAGTCACCACTTTGCTTCGCATTGTTACATGTCACACGATTTAGTTAGAGGTGAGTGTTTGTATCTGTCTACTGCTGTTGTTTAAATGTATTGTTATAAGTCGCGATATTCACATTTCATTTAGCCAGTCAGTATTTTCGACGTTTTCGGTTTATTTTGAGTTTGTTCCAGAATAAACCTGTCTAACGGGTAACCTGGCTCTGCATCTGGCTTGCAACTACACTACACCCTACAAGTTCGTGACAGAATGCGAAGCCCATACAAAAGCCAGCAGAGCCGGACGGTGAGTGGATTCCACGGGGGGGGGCAAGCTATAGCGCCCCGTCGGATGAAGCTCACCGTCGCCCCACGGAGCGGTGGGAGTGGAGTCGGCCGGAGACACCACAGGAACGGTGGGTACGTCTCCGGCCGTACGCTGTGTACGAACCACCTATGCGGCATTTAGGGACAGTGACAATGTGTCTGCGGGCCTTCTATGAAGGAGGCAAAAGGGCATCCCGGAGGCGCCCCAAAGTAATTTTTGGGGGGGAGCTAACGGGGTGCTCTGGGAGGACCGTGGAGAGAACACCCACAACCCTGGTGCTGCCACAATGGCCACCCACTGCTCCGGGGCTGCAGCCAGAGCCAGCAAGAGCTCTGTAGCTACAGCCACACAGACAGTGCCAGCCTGTGGAGGACCCCTTTCTGCCACCAACCTCCAGGAATCAGAGACCACCTGGGGGCCTGGAGTACCAGCCTTTGGAGGTGGCTAGGAGATGGTGGAGGAAATGGCTTGAGCTGCCAGGACCAGACTATAACACCACTGAGCTGGTCTCCCCCGAAGAGGAGCTAGAGCTAATCCTCCCACATCGTGAGTTCCAGGATGAGCCCCTCCCACATCAGCATGAGTGCCTTGACCGGCTCCTCCCTTCACAGCGTGAGTGCCAAGACCAGCCCCTCCCACTTCAGCATGAGTTCCCTGAGCGGCTCCTCCCACCACAGCGTGAGTGCCAGGACAAGCCCCTCCCACTTCAGCGTGAGTGCCCTGAGCGGCTCCTCCCACCACAGTGTGAGTGCCCAGACGAGTGGCCCCTCCCCCCTCCGCCGGAGTGTTTGGAGGAGTGGTTCCTCCATCCTCCACCTGGGTTCCTCGGGTGGCAACTCCTCCCTCCGCCTGAGCTCCTGGAGTGTCCCCTTCTCCCTCTGCCTGAGTTCACCGGGTGGCCCCTCCTTCCTCCACCACAGCTCCCAGAGGGTCATCACCTGCTAGAGCTCCCGGAGTGTCTCCTCCGCCTGAGTTCATCGGATGGCCCCTCCCCCCTCTGTGTGAGTGCCCCGACGAGCAGCCCCTCCCCCCTCTGTGTGAGTGCCCGAACGAGCAGCCCCTCCCCCACAGTGTGAGGTCCCGGCATGTCCCCTCTGGCCCCCGATGGCCTTCGCCACGACGCCCACGATTGCCGCCGCCACGACGCAGACGATGGCCTTCACCACGACGCCCGCCGCCACGACGCAGATGATGGCCGCCACTACGATGCCCACGATGGCCACCGCTACGACGCCTACGATGGCCGCGCCACGCCGCCCACGATGGCCGCCAACCACGATGGCCGCCGCCACGACGGCCACCGCCGAGTCGCTCAAGATGGCGGTAGGTCCACTGAGGTCTAATAAGGACTGGACCTGCAGACCCGGACTAACCTTGGGAATTTCCGTGGTATTTACAAAAACTGCCAGTCACTGCGCGGCTCAATTTTTTGTGTAAAATTCTGCGCCTCTTAAAAGCAGGTCTTAACTAGATAGCGAGTTTATTTTTGGCAGTCCAAATTGATTTTTTTTCGGTGGGTGTGGATGTTTTGCTCTGTAATATGTTTAGGTTTGCTGTTACCTCATGCACTAATATCTGGATTTCATCTTCCGAAAATCTAAGCTTGCGCTTTCTCTTTCCCGTAGTATGATCCATGGTAAATACATGCGGCCCATTGTTTGCGCTTTTAGAGGCGCGCTAATGGTGGGTGGTGTAAGCGCAGATTGCGTGATGAGTGTCAGGTTTGATAAATACTACGCAAAATGTGGAAGCATAGCGTGCGCTATTAGCGAACCCGCAAAACAGACTGCGCTAGTCTTAGTATATCAGGCCCAGTGTGTTGAAAGCATTCTAACTGTGTCGAATTTCAATTAACACAATGAATAAAAGCAATTTTCAACTTTATATAAAATGTTTTTACTTGATTCTTTGGCTGTGTACTATTGATAATTGTAAAGTTATAAAACTTCCCCGATTCGTCCCACATACACACACATTTGCACGAAGCAACAGGACCATATTCATGTCATTCCTTAACCATGTATACAAAACGTCAAAATTAATTTTTTATTAAAGAAAATATTTGTTTGGTAAAACGGCACCCTAAAGGCCTAAATATAATCAATTTTGCAGATGATACAACAGTAGTTGGTCTGATCAGGGTCGAGGCATCCTACAGAGAGGGTTAAAACCCTCGTGTTGTCCTGGGGTCATTTTGACCCCCCAAAAAATATTTTGCCGAAAAATATGTTTTTTCTTCATTAATTGGTCTGAAAATAAGGGTAGTTGTTTATTACTATGGTCTTTATGATTCAAACTAATTTGTAGTAATTTGATTGAATTCTGGGTGTTTCACTAAATGTAATAACTTCTGTTGTCCTCTGGGGTCAAAATGACCCCGCAGCACAAAGTAGTCCAATGGAGCAAATTGTCACATAATACTGCTTGGCAAAACATCTTTGATCATGTATGTTTGTTGTGTGGGGTCAAGCAATGGTTATGACAACAACACAATACAAATCAGATGTTTGGGGCATTTCACGTGTTAGTCTGAGAGAGACAGGCAGCACAATGAGGAGACAGACGTTTTATATTGCACAGGAGGCTTGCAAGATAATTTTTGATATAAAAGAAAATAATGACCAGGAGGACAATGCTGCATATAATGAGGATGAATCAACTGATGAAGAGGGTTCAGGGTCAGAAGTGGAGGAACATAATGATGAGGTGATAGATCCAACATACAGACAGCATGCTAGTTCTTCCTCTGAAGAAGCCCCCACATCTCCTGCTGCAGAAATGGAAGATGATTATGAATTTTAGGAAATGGATGAACGTGATGATGAGGAAGAATCTGAAGCTGATATGGAAGAAGTGTCAGAAGTGGAGCACGGCACCTAATATGATGAAGAATCAACAGATGAGGTAGAATAAGGAAGAGGACCCAGCTGAGATAGAATAATATTTCCAGTTACAGGATGAAACATTGACCTGGTCTTCCATCCCTCCCAGTGACCGACGAAGCATGTTTTCAGCAAAGAGAGAGACAAGCCACAATGGCCCAACTGCATATGCAAGATCTCAGATTGATGACATAAAGTCCACTTTTGACCTGTTTCTGCCTATTGAAGACACAGTGCTGAATATGACAAACAAGGAGGGGCAACGCGTTTATGGCAACAAGTGGAGAAAGATGGATCAGATGGATTTGCAGCCATATGTGGGTATGTTTTATGTCAATAAGGTCAATTGGCTCTAAATTCCCAAATAAAGAAAACTTTTGTAGTAATGGGTTGAACTGAAGTAAGACTAAAGATGTAACACAAAATCTATTGTAAATTTATACTGTATGCTTTATAAACAGTCAAATCAGGCGGGGTCATTTTTGACCCCAGAGGACAAAAGGTGTAAGGCATTTGGGAGGACAACACGAGGGTTAAGGACTTAGTGCCTTTGTGCGCAGATAACAACCTGGTCATCAATGCCAAGAAAAATAAAGAACTGATTGTGGATTGCAGGAAGACAAAGCTGAAAACATGCCACAGTTTTCATTGATGAGACCAGGATGTCCATATCCCCAACGACCTATCCTGGTCCCTCTACACCACAGGTGTCCAACCGGTTCCATGGAGGGCCGAGTGTCTACAGGTCTTTGCTCTCACCTTGTTCTTGATTGATTAATTAGGTCACTAATTGGTAAGGTTCTACCCTCTACTGGTTGTTTAGGTCTGAACTGGGAACTAATTTAAATGAAACACCAAAAACCTGCATACACTAGGCCCCCCGTGGAACCGGTTTGACACCCCTGCTCTACACCAAAACATGTTTCCAGGGGTGATTGGTCCCACAGCGTGGCCAGCAGGCACGGGTCCTCCTTAATGGAGTTGGAAACAAAACAAAGGGAAAGGTTAGACACCCTGGTTCCCAGCACAATAGTATAACAGCATAAATCTTAAAAAGAGACAGGGGGGGTTAGTGAAACTGTGGCCTTGAACAGGGTCACCCTGGTGGAGACAGGACACAGGGAAAGGTCATAGTACGGATACTGCACTTGTTAAGGTGGTAAATGACCTTCTATTGGCTTCAGATAAAGGTTGTGCATCTCTGTTATTGCTTCCCGATATTACTGCTGCCTTTGACACTCTTGATCACTCCCTTCTCTTGGAAAGATTGGAGACCCATGTTGGACTAAGAGGATATGTTCTCGACTGGTTTAGATCTTATTTATCAGATAGACTTCAGTTCGTTTGTGTGGATGGCTTATCCTCGGACAAATCAAAGGCATGTTTTGGTGTTTGGCAATATGGGGCGCCATTTGTAAAGTTAAGCACACAAAAATTAACAGCAACATTTTGCCACATTTAGCCTCAAACAACATTTAATAGTCAAGTTAACACATTTACAGCATTATTTGTGAACTTTGTCTTATTTACTCTGTGTGTAAAACATATATGAATGCTAAATGTGTCACGACTTGCTGTAAGTGTAGTGCGGGAAGCCATTCGCAGAGCCACGGTAATCCGTTCAACAGGTTTATTTAAACATACGGAAGTAAAACAAACCGTGAACGGCGAAAAACACTAAACTGTGGCACTGAAATGAAAATGCACATATAGCGACTTAAACAAACACATTACAATAACCGCAGTAGTATAACCCACTCACCTCTAAAATAACGTGTGACTTGTAACAATGCTAAGCACCGTGTACTCCCCAAACTAGAACCTAAATAACCACCGTGATTAGCTAACGAGGAGCACCCGTGACAACAACAAAACAGTGAACAGAAACAGGAAGTGCACCCCTAAACCAAACCGAGTGGAACCTAGTGCTCACCAGCTAACCCCTAGCTCACCACTGTGTGATCGACGTGGGGCAAAAAAACACAGAAAAAAAATTAAATCTTTGTCCTGTAGCATCCTCACGTAGCCAGATGCCTCTCTCACGCTGAGCTGATCGAATGGACCATGTGAACCCGTCTTGATGGCTTCAAAACATTCAAGGAGGCCATCTCGGTTCTCGTACACAGCGTTGACGATCCTGCTGTTAAAATTCCACCTTGTAGATGAAGCTCTGGGCAGTCTTCGTGAAACAATCTTGTCCAGACCGCTGCACCGTTTCGGTGACCGGGAAAAGAAAGACGCAACACCGCTCAGATCGGAAAAAAACGCTAACGTTTTTGATGTGGGAGGTAGCTTGCTGCATGATCAAATTAAGCTGATGTGCATAGCAGTGCACATAATGGGCATTCATAAAATGTTCACGCAACTTTTGCTGCACACCAGCCTTGTCTACCCTCATCACACTGGCACCATTGTAAGCTTGTGCAACGAGTTTAATTTTTTCGTTGTCGTCAGCCAAAAGCTGGTTCAGTCTCTCCAGAAGTACACTGGCAATTGAAACTGACGTTGAATCCGAGATGGGAATAAACAAAAAAAAAAGTTCCTGCACTGCATGGTTGTCATCTATGTATCTAAGCACAAGAACCAACTGTGTCTGCATGGAGACGTCCGTAGTTTCATCCGCTTGTATGGCCAGATACCTAGCTGACTTGACCTCCTCCACAATCCTTTCCTGAGCGACCGCTAGCATACATTCTAAAACAGGGGAGGGCAGATATTTCACATCAGCACGTTGAAATTATATGAAGGGCCACATTTGTAATGTAATTTGTACATACTAAATGATTTTTGGGCCAGAAAAGGGCAATAATTAAAATGTATACACAACATATATACTGGAGGTGTGTTATATCTAAATAACTTTAATTCAGATTCAGAAACATTACAAATGGACTGCAAAGTTATTTTGTAATTCCTCTCAAAACTGTTTTAATACCTTCCGTGGGCCTGATGGAATTGCCTCAAGGGCCGGATTCGGCCCGCGGGCCTTAGTTTGCCAACCCCTGTTCTAAAAGCTTGTTCTGCACGGTCTTGGATTTGCCCTTGAACACCGTGGCGTTTTTCAGGTGCTCATCAAAAACGTCATCTAACTCTGCCACGAAGTCCACCAATCCCGGAAAAATACCTGGGTTTGTGGAGCCCTCCGTCTCATCCTTGCCTCCCAAAGCCAACTCAAACACTCACCTCATCGTTGTGGCGACGAACAGCTAGCCTGTATCCCTCATTCAGTTGAGTGGCAATGTTCACCCATCCAATAGTCGCAAATCTCAAGCAGCTATCCATGTGGATCTTTGACATCTCATTCTTTTTGATTTTCTCAGACAGATGGTGCATATCTGTAACACCAGTCGAAACCCAAGCAGCGCTGTCTGACGTCAGGGTGTTGTTAGGATGGAAGAGTAGGCAGGGGTAGCAGAAAACAGCAGTAGCTTCTTCACAACCTGATAGCCAGCTTTTTTCATACCAATTTGGTGAAAATCCTCGGGTGTAGGACTTTGCAGCCTTTATAGAAATTTGTTTAATCGTTAATTTTGGTCTTGGAGGTCCTGATTGTTTTAATGCCAATTTCTCTGAATTGGATCGTCGACTAAAAGGAACTACTTTCAGAGACACA
The DNA here is from genome assembly GCA_029465975.1 of Dallia pectoralis. Lineage (NCBI taxonomy): Eukaryota > Metazoa > Chordata > Actinopteri > Esociformes > Umbridae > Dallia > Dallia pectoralis. The sequence goes on along the minus strand of CM055754.1, from coordinate 9,650,896 downwards.
ACGGAATTACACACGTTAGCAGCCATATTGAAAGTAGCAAGTGACTTGATGAAGATATCGCGCTCGCTCTCTTTGCTCAGTTACGTATGATGCAAGCACATTAGTGCGAGTCCCAAATCCTCATTGAAAATGCATTGAAGGCTCATTTTCCGAAAAAAAAGTTTTAATATGAGAGTCAATGGGAGATTTCTTGTGCAATTTTCCACGTCAATGAATTCACCCCAGAGACGCCGGTGCGACCATTTGAAACGTGACTTAAATCTGACGAATCTGATTGGACAATGACAGATAATATGTCTAGAACACTGAAAACTACTTTTGCTGTGATAGAATTTGTAAAAAAAAATCCTCTTTCTCCCAGTTGGTAGTGCGTCGCCCAAATCGCCCTATACACCATCCGCCCCTGCTGTACACCACTACATACTGATACATTTTCATTATTCATTGGTATAAGCACATGGGTTCAATTTACAATTTTGTGGAATACAAATTCCTTTACTCTGTGTGAAGTGCTTTTTTTTGTTACCATTGTTTAACTTTTAAATGGTATTCATATTTTTACAAAAGAAATGGCATAAGTAAAAACAGATTCTACCTGTAACTCAATGACCTTACCTTGTTTTCTGTGATAAACATGTACAAACTCCCCAAAAATTGGGCACACATGCTACTATATTACACATATTTACATCCTATATTATGGTCTTTGGGTCAGTTTTTGTGCATACAGAGACACAGAAACATGCCCACACACACATAATGTTGCATTATTATAATCTAAGCACTGAGAAGCTGTTTGCTCACACTTTCCCAAATAGGAAGATGTTTTCGAACATGATGATGATTTAGATAACAATTCAGAGTATTCTGATTGTGTATTTGAAGATGGCCTTCACTTGGAATATGCACCACAGGCAGACGCTGCAGCAGCCCCACTGCCAGTTACAGGAGGTGCCCCACAGCACTAAAGTGTGCATTCACTTTTTCCCAATATAAGCATGATCTTATAGTGGATTTTTAACACAAAGATACAAATCACACTTCCATTGTTTATTGTGTTCTAGTAGAGAGTTGATTGCATTCCATATATATCATAATGTGATATCTAAATTGTTTGAAATTAAGATACAGACAATACAGTTTTGAAGTAACATTTTATTTCACAATAGTTTTTAAATCTCTGACCCGAGGGATACCAGAGGGTCCCAAAAGTAAAGACAATACAAGTGTTAAGAGGATTCACTCCAATCACCAAAACTTGAAAATCGTGCTGCTTAAAGGAATAGTTCTCTTTGAAAAAAGTTTTGCTATATTTTAGCTTACCTCAAGGGCATCCAAGATGTAGGTGTCTTTGTTTCCGCAGTAGTTTCAATTTTGATATTTTTAGGTAAAACCGTTCTTGTCTGCCAGTCATATAATGCAGGTCTATGGTCATGAATTCCCCACCTCAAAGACCATGCACAGAGAAGTCAAAATTCAGGCGAGACTGAGTGCACTGCTACTGCCAGGTGCTCTGCTATTGGCTCGTTTCTAAACATTTAGCTTTACATTTGGCGACCGATTTAACATTTACATTTAACATTTAGATTTAGCATTTAACATTTAGATATAACATTTGACATTTAGATATAACATTTAGCATTTATATATGTTTTACACGATATATATGTTTTACAAGAGTAAATAAGACAAAGTTCACAAATAATGCTGTAAATGTGTTAAAAACGTGACTATTAAATGTTGTTTGAGGCTAAATGTGGCAAAATGTGCTGTTCATTTTTGTGTGCTTCACTTTACAAACGGCGCCCCATACGGCAAGGCTCAGTTTTCAAGGACATAATTTTTCCATCTTCGGAATATTGCAAAGATCAGAAACTTTTTATTAAAAAAGTATGCAGAAAGATTAATCCATGCTTCTTGTAACCTCAAGATTAGATTACTGCAATGTTCTTGTCACGATTATCCATGGGTGTAGTGCAGTCGAAGCCAATCGCAGAGCCGAAATGCACGTTCAATAGTTTTTTAATTTAAAATAAACACTGAACAAAAAAACATACACTGCATAAAAAAAACGATATCAAGTGTCTTACTAACAAACATCAAACAAACATCAAAGAAACACTCATGTACAACGTAATGTGACTTGAAACAATGCTAAGCTGCGTGGAACCACACACAGTGACTTACATATACTTCTTAATTAACCAACTCAAACCAGGTGTGCATAATTACCTCAACCAACCAAAAGAAAAAGGTGAGCACAATACAAAAAGAACAAAAGGTGGATGACTAGTTCAACTAGTTCTATTATCTGGTTATCCTGATAAATTAATAAACAACCTTCAATTAGTAATAAATACGGCTGCTATAATCTTAACTAGAAAAAATCAATTTGACCACATTACCCCTCACATTACCACATTCTCCAAATTCAAAATACTGTGACAGACATCCAGGTAATTTAAGGATGTAGGAAAAGCAGTCCTGTGTATCTGTGCTCGAATGCTCTTCCTTCATCCTTAAACTACCCGGAAGTTGGTCACAGTATTTTGAATCTGAATTGGAGATCTGAATTTGAATTGTGAGAACTGAATGTGAGGATATATTAGAGTGGAATTTTCAGTGACGTTTAAATTTGATTGCACTTCACTTTCAAACGAATAAATTTAATTTCAAATTATGTGATTCAAATTCAGTTTTTCAATGCATGTATAAAAGTTTAGCAATTCAATTTCAAATTATTTGATTCAAATTCAGTTTCTGGTGGCACATATTTCAGCATTTCGCATTGATACAGCTTGCATGAGGGAAGGACACTACAATTCATGGTAGATTGTATCACTGATTTTTAGGTGGTTACCACCAATGTAATAGAGCTGCCACTGAAACATTTTTGTTATGGCTGCGCCAGTAAAAAGAAACTCAATGAGTGTTTGCAAAAATGCAGCACCGTGATGCCCATTTAGACTAGCATTTATTCACACCACCATTTAAGAAAGCCCGGGCATTAAGGCAATTTCGCTGATCATTAGTCAAGTTTATTTGTATAGCACATTTCATATGATTTCCATAGACTCAATGGCCCTCATTTATCATTCTTGCGTAGAAACGGGCGTATATGTTTGCGTAAGATTGTGCTTACACTCTTCTCACCACCTGATTTATGAAATCCAGGTGTACGCAATACCTGCCCTTGATAAATGCCGCGGCAGAAAACGATCGTCATTAGAATAACACGCCCCTATATATTCAAGTCTCCGCCTCCCCCACGCCCTCATTTTACGCCATGGACACACGGAAGACGGCAAAGAAGAGAAACTTCTCCGACGTGGATGATCAAATGACCTATCACAATGCATTATTTTACAGCACGTGTTTTGAAAAAATTTGCATTTAATTTCCTTTCACGTCACATGTATTGGGGTGTACAATAGTGATAGTGTGATTTGGAGTACCATTCATTCACATTAATAATTGCATGACAATTTTTGGTCGAAAGCCTGTCATTACTGAACCCATATTTTTTCACTGAACATATCATGCCCCTCATCTGGTGCAGAGAGACGAGTATTTTGTTCTGCGCTCTGATCTCCTTCTCCTGCTCCGTGCGCTGCTCTGTCTCCACGCGGGTTCTCCGCATCCATCGCCGCCTGGATCATTCCTTGTGCGGACTGCATTATTTCTGCATCCAAGTAATGGTCGTTATAACGTGGATCAAGTACAGTTGTGATTAAGTGCGGAGGATCCGAATAGATCACAACATTTCGTCCGTATTGTTTCGGTGATAAAAGTATTTCGGTGCACCCCTAATACATATGCTTACAAATCAAATGCTTTGGTAAAGTCACACAAATTAAACATTGAAGCCCATGTTGCACAAAAATAAACACTGAAAGTTTATAATTACTATGTTGTTGTTTTTTTACAGTGGGCCATAATATATCATATCTTTTAGTTTGTCAGTGCGTTTTGTGGTGTTAGGAATGTTTTTTCTGCGCATTTCCGCACTACCTCAAAACATGCATACATGTACACCACCTCCTGAGCTGGCGTAGGATTTGAGCGTACCGTACGCCAACGTCCATATTGATAAATCTCAAAGTCACCGTGGTTTTGGGTGTACGCCAGGTGTACGCTGGAAATTTGGTGTACGCACTTTTGATAAATGAGGGCCAATGTGCTTTAAGACAAAACCGGCAATGCAACGAGAAATACATACATAATACACAATAAAAACATACAAAATAATACTGTCTGTATAAAATAGGTATGTATCTAACTAAAAGCTTGTGAAAAAAGATGAGTCTTACGTTTATTTTTAAAGGAAGATACTGTTGTGATAGACCTCAATTCCACTGGTAAAGCATTCCAGAGCAGAGGACCATAGTGACTGAAAGAACCATAAGCTAATTTGGAATTGATTTTGGGTATAGTGAGAAGAGCTTTGTTACGTGATATAAGGGATCTCACCGGAGTATATTTAGTCAGCATGTCAACAACGTAAGAGGGAGCAAGGTCGTTCAGAGCTTTAAAAACAAGAAGTAATATTTTAAAATAAATTCTCTGTTTCACTGGAAGCCAGTGGAGTGAGGCTAAGACAGGAGTGATATGTTCTTGCCTTTTGGTATTTCTTAAGACTCTGGCTGCAGCATTCTGAATAAGTTGGAGTTTATTTAACACTTTCTTTGTAGTTCCAGCAAAAAGTGCATTGCAGTAATCGATTCTTCTGGTAACAAAAGCATGACATAAAGCATCTAAATTTAGAAATATTTCTAAGATGATAAAAAGCAGCCTTAGAAACACTGGATATATGCTTCTGAAAGTTCAGATCAGCATCCAGAATAACACCTACGTTTTTGACATGCTGACAAGGTTCAGCCAGCAGGGGAGACAATAAGTTTTGAATTTTGTACCTCTCAGCTTGGGGACCCACCAAAAGAATCTCTGTTTTGTCCTTATTTAATTGTAAAAAGTTCTCAGCCATCCAACACTTGATATTGGCAATGCACAGAGTAAGCTCATTTACTGGGCCGAGATAGTTGACGTCAACTGATATCAGGGTTTCTGCAGGTATCAGCCAATCTCATTTAATGCCTTTTCATGCCCTTTTTCATGCCACTTTAAACTAATTTCATGCCCATGTCCAACTGCAGATACTTTCACACACAAATTGTGAGCATTTGACAATGCTATTTTTTAATATTTGAAAATCCAAATGTAACTGTCAGATGGCTCACAAGAAGGTTTACAGTCATTAAACGCAACACAAAGTGCTTCACAAAATAAGAACACAACAGAAATACAAATATTTAAAACACTGTTCACTGAGCAGCTCGTGTCTCTGCCCCGCGGATCTCAAAACAATATGCACTGATAATTAAAGTAATAAACCTATACTGCTTACGGCAGTAGGCAAATTCGACAAAATCATGTCAACCCCCTGTCCTCCCCATCCCCACACACTCGTGGCAAAATGCCTCTCCGGGTTTACCATCGACGCCAGGGCCTGAATATCGTTGGGTGGGTCACATGGGGGGATCTAAATATTATGGGGGAGAGAATAACTTCTGATGCATCTGTCTAATTTAATCATCTTCATTTATTAATATCTACACATTTGTATGCATAAATTGTGCATTTCCAGTTGTGCAACATGTGGGTGGCTCCTGCAGACTATCTGAAAGTGGTTTGAGGTTAATAGGTCACTGCACTAAAAAACTATTAAGATTTCCAGTATTTAAATGTATTTTTTTTTATTTAAATTGAGGTTTCCAAGTGATTTCACAAAAAAAGACCGTTTTAAATGTTTATTAAACAACTCTTACACTATTTCCTTAAAAAAACAAAGCTGTGCAAAATGTGGGTGTACTCTACAAAACAATCTGACAGTGGTTTGAAGTTTCAAGGCCAAATGGTTAAACAGCTATTGAATTCATAACTTTGAGACGTACTTTATTGACGGTTCCTAACTATAAGCACACGGAGGTTTCTATCCGTCTATATCACCAGGGTGTAGAGTAGCTGCTTGCGGGAAAACCGGACCTGATCTCGGGCTACGAATATCCAATATCGAATATCCAACCAACTTTACCTCGGTCTCAGATAAAGCAAATATATTTGTGTGGGAATTTCTTGCACTACAAAAACTAACTTTGCGGGAATGGTTTAAATTATGCGCAATCCCCGCAATCCTGCACCAAAATTCAAGCCCTGGACGGGCTTCACCAGGTTCTGAATAGTTCATCCTTCAACCACTTCTGCTGAAACTTGAATTTTCCCATTTTTCCATCATTAGATATTTCCTTCATTCTTTCAGCACAGACTCACTCACTCGATAGACAGGAAACACACACTCACCGCACGTTGCATTACTAGCATCAGGTGTCGCGACTTCGTGCACCAGCCGTACAAAACAGGCAATTAAAAGGTTCCGCCTTTCAACCATTACGCTATACTTCCGATCACAATTTAGATGTTTATATTGTCAAAATAAATCATGAAAAACAATGTTTTTATTCCATCAAGTTTACATAATTTGTAATGCCTTTGAACATCGAAGTTCATGCTTTTCCATGCCAATTCATGCCTGAATTTTCACAAAATCTATTTAATGACTTTTCATGCTTTTTAATGACCCACGGAAACACTGTGATATATATATAGCTGCGTATTGTCAGCATACGAGTGATAGGGAATCTTATACTGCTGAATAATGGACCCGAGTGGGAGCATATACAAATTAAACAGCAATGGGCCAAGAATTGAGCCTTGTGGGACTCCATAAGGAATGTCAACCTCATCTAGGGTTGCCAACTTTGTCACTATGAAATGAGAGACAATGAGAGAAATTAGCCTACAGTGTATCATCAGCCGCTATTTTGTCAGTTTCCACAGTAGTTACCCCGAAGAATCCACAGATATTGCTTGCACCTTTAGCTAATGTGGCCTTCTTGTGCATTTCTGCGGAAGCATGTTTACTCAAGTCATTCTCACCTCCATGGGCAACTGAAAATTCCCTGCGACAAAGTACAGAAGGCTTTTGTTGCGTCACTGCTGACGGGCTTAATCCATGTATTTTTTTCTTCCCAATTTTTATTGTAGCTGCACACTCTTTTCTTTTTTGCAGTATTAAACATATTTGCTGTTTTATCCACATGCCAAATCGATTATCGACTGAACAACGTTCTTTATGTGTGTGTGTGGAATTGACACTTTGCTAAGCCACGCCCTCCTTAGTTACTGTTGCTACGCCTGTCAAGCTTTTGAGCCTGGCACGTCTATTGCAGTGTGTATGCACCAGTGTCAGACATTCCCAATGAGATATTTAGTCATTTTTGGCGAACAGGTGAAATATCTGAAAGGGCAAGACAAAAGGGGCTGCAGTATGCATTCTAGGGATATATCCACGACATAATATGCAACCGATTAGAGAATAACGTCTTTAAAATTTAAGCTAAAGCCTAGGTCCCAGCGCAAGCAGCAGCTGCATACGCTAACCATTCAAGTGGGAAACACACAAATTGAGGAACAACTATGTTCATGCACAACAGGGTAAGTGAAGATAATCTAATAATAGTAAATCAAGCACCTTATCCACAAATCTTGTGGAATAAGCCATTTGCTTGACCACTTTACAATGCTAACATTCTACCGCTTATATTTTTAGCGCGCCAGGCTACTGCTTACATATCATCGGTAGTTGTCCCTAAAAAAGCAAATAAAAACCGTATGCGGAGACCAATATAAAATATAAAGCATTATAGCATGTGTGTTCTGTAATACATCTCGCTGCCCAAATAAAGTGTACCTATAGTGAACACATGACTACTGTTAATGAACTGATTAAGTTCGCATACCAACCTTTTCCTTGGAGATCTCCGGCAAGCCCCCTGATGTTCCGTCCTTAGACCTAACACCGGGAGAGCCGCGATCGGATTGGGGCACTCGCGAGTATTTTAAAGTATGTCAGTGAGCCTCCGTCCACGCCCGGCATTTCTCCCCTTGGGTTTTAGGTTTTGGGAAAGTAAAAAATTCCACCTCCCCGTCCAAACTTTTAGGATATCGGGTATCAGATTTACACAATCCATAAGCACAACGCGTTGGCATGTTTCCCTTGCTCGAAAGCTTGACAGACCTCCTGCGCCTAGTTACGGTTGCTAAACCACGATTGTTGGTTTTCGGGCGTGGCTTAGCGAAGGGCGCATTTACTTAACGTATACTGATGCGCGTGAGAGGGGGCTGGCTGTGTGATATGTGATTGGATGATGATGATAGGTCAGGTGTGAGGTGTCGCCCTGTCAGTGATCATTCTCAATCTAAAGTGTCGTTGTGATCAGATTCAGCACTGCTGATGTTGAATCAGTTGTTAGATCAGCGTAGTAGTCAAAAAACGGGACAAGTGAGGTCCCGTGCGGGACAAATTAATTAGGCTCAAAATTCGGGACGTCCCGCCTAATTCGGGACAGTTGGCAACCCTAACCTCATCGGACTTATAGTCGCCAATAGACACAGAGAATGTTCTACAAGATAGGTAGGAAGAAAGAATTGTATGGTCGACAGTGTCAAAAGCTGCACTGAGGTCGAGAAGCACCAAAATAGAGACTTTATGATTATCCGACCTCATTTTCAGGTCATTAACAACTCGGACCAGAGCAGTTTCAGTGCTATGGTTTGTTCTAAAACCAGATTGTTAAGTATCAAATAAACTGTGGTATGACAAGTACGTATATAATTGTTGGAAGGTTTGAGATTGGTCTATAGTTGTTAAAAACAAAGGGATCAAGATTAGTCTTTTTCCACAATGGTGTAACAACAGCATGCTTGAGACATGTGGGGAAAATTCCAGAGAGCAAGGAGGCATTAACAATCTGAAGTACATCATCGGCTAAATGACTAAAAACAATTTTAAACAGCTTAGTGGGCATCAAGTCAAGAGCACATGTTACAGAACTCAACTGCTGCACCACCTAAAAGTGTACTACGTAGTACAGGGGTAAAATTGGAAAATGTGCCATGAGTTGGAGAAGGAGAGGAGTGGTTACAGCCACCAGTAGGAGTAAACACAATGTTGTTCCTAATGTTTACAATTTTTGATTTGAAAAACAGTGCAAACTCAGTACATTTCACAGAGGTTAGAAATTCAGCAGGTAAAGTTTTGTGTGGATTGATCAATCTATCAATAGTGCTAAATAGAAATTTTGAGTTATTTACATTTTCGGTGATCAATTGAGAAAAATACTGCTGTTGCGACATTTTTCATTTCACTGTTATATGCATGTAGGAGGTGCTTAAAGTTTTTATAGTCACCCTGCAGTTTAGTCTTGCGCCATCTGCGCTCAGATTTGCGGCAGGACCGTTTTAGTGTCCTTACTCCTTCCACATTCCTCCATGGAGCTTTGGTTTTACCAGTAATAAGCTTGCTTTTCATAGGAGCAGTAACATCCATAATTTCGGTCACAGAAAAAATAAAATGCTTGACCAAATTGTCACATACGGAGGAAGAAGACAAATTACAATCAGAGATATCAGGAAGTGACCCAACAGACTTAGCAGAGCTAGTATATCTTTCAATAAACCTGATAGATGTGTCTGCACAGATGGAGCGTCTTTTGATTGATTTTAAACCAGGCACATATCTAGTCTTCATGGAAACATCGAAAAAAACACAGAGGTGATCCGATATTCCAACATCTAATGTACACTTTGGGGTTATGTCAAGGCCCTTAGAGATGACTAAGTCTAAGGTGTGGCCCAGATTATGGGTAGGACCGGCAATATGCTGTATGCACTCAAAAGTCTCTAGCAGGCAGATAAATTGTTTAGCAAAAATGTTATCAAAATGTCAGTAGAGTTATCAAAATGTATGTTAAAGTCACCAGAAATAAGAGCTGAGTCATAATCAATATAGTAACTTTTGATAGGAGATTGCCAAATTCAGATAAGAAGACTTTTTTTTTTACCTTAGGAGGGCGGTAAACTGTGAGTACTACACATGGGTGAGCAGATCTAATCACTAAAGCTATATATTCAAAAGTAGCAGGGCCGTGCAGAGACCTTAGGAGGGGCAGGTGCTCAAAGAATAAAAGGGGCACATTGAACAAGGTTTTAAATAGTGGTGCTCAAAATATCAATACAGCAAAATATAGTGAGGCATTCCTTCCTGATTCGCGTATCGATACGGGTGATTATGTATTGATACGGCAGAAAAAGCTGTGATGCAGTTTAAAAGAAACAGAATAGAAATAATAATAATTGGGATTAGAAACGTTTAAAAAGTGGTCTTTTTCTGAGGTCTTTTTCTTCTCTGTTCTTCAGAATAATTAAGAACAGCTGTTATAGTAAAAACTATAGAAAACGTTATAGTAAAATCGACGTGGCCCATGTTTCATACAGTACAATATAGTTTTATTCAATGCCATGTCAGCATTTGTGGCTATTTTGATGGCAAAAACTGAATCACAAAAATTAATTAAATTAATAGTCACATTAAACAAAAAAAAATTACAGCAAAAAGTCCTTGACTGAGTATGCTGCCTTTGTTGTTGTTGTTGTTGTTGTTGTTGTTGTTGTTGCTGGTGCTGCTGCTGATACTGCTGCTGATACTGGAGTTGACTCTAGTAAAACAACATATTGGAGATATGTTAGCTGATTAAACAATTGTTATGTGACCATGACAATATGTAAATTGCTGACATTGTTTGGAACTGACCTGCCAAGGCTGATTGCTCCTAGAAAATAAGAGGGAGTCAGGAAGCAGGGAGATGCTCCCAACTGGCTGCTGCACACCAAGAGCTGCAGGTAGAGAAAACAAGATACCAGATTCAAAAAAGTACATTTATCCGAGAAAAACAACATTAATTGGGCGATATGATGATGGTGGCCATGGCAGGGGTAAGAGTGAGAAACAAAAATCTATATAGACAGAGGTGTTTGTGTGTCTACACTATACAATACTGTGATCATGATTTCAAATTGCATTGCGACTATGAGATGTAGTTGGATTTTGATTGATTATTTGATATTTTTACATTTATTTCCAGAGTTAACAGGCTATAGTGGTCTTGCCTTTGTAAACACTGTTGCTATTGTAGGAAAAAAATATTCATTTCTGAACTGTTTTTATTTTTATAATGATAATTATGAGAATGACAAAATCTGAATAAGCCTTACCAGTGTTGTGATAATTATTTTTAAGTCACTCTACGTTTAAAAAAATACTGTAATATAATAATAGTTTAGTCAAATAACATAAATAAGACCAGAGCCCTCGATGCCTGTGAACTTTTCACCCTCAAACAGCACGCTAACGTTACTTCTACACTACAGGCTACTCACAGCAAGATAAACAACATATATGTATGCTCACTTCACATCAAATTGTTGTTATAAAATAATAAGTAAATAAACATTAAAATCACTTCGCTGAGAATGGAACATCACTTACCAGCTGCCGCGGTGTTGGAAATATCCTCTGGTAATAAAAACATGCGCGTGAGGAATCGTCCGGTTATGATGAGGTCGTCGTCAGGTGAAAGGTCATCACGTCGATCATTTTATTTAAGAAATTATTATTCATAAATGTTACTAATATTTAGATGGGGCATGGGCAGGCATTCACAAAAGGGCATGTTATTTTAAAAAAGATGCCATTTTGCTTTGACAAAAGGGCACTTTGGGCACCAAGGGGCAGGTGCTCAAGCAACCACCATCTGATCTGTACAGGTTTGTATTATTCCAGAAGTAAGATGAACTCATATCCTGCAGCAGAACAAAAATGTTTCAACCAGTTATGGAGACTGCAGAGTCGACTAAACCGTTCAGCGCTTTTAGAGAGCGTTGGGATCGGACCCGACATAAGACAGCACATTCCCAGGCTCTCAATTGTGTAACACAGGGACTCAAGGTCACTTCGTAGCTTACTGGAGTTTCTAGACATAATGTCATTCGTTCCTACATGTGCAATGATTATTTTCACAGTGGAATAAGTTCAATTAGGTCGTTTACCTTGCTACCTGAAAGGCAGTATGTGATAGCACCAGCAACAGTCAGATGTCTAATAATGGAATCACCTACTATTAAAATTTCAGGATTGCAACTTACCACACAGCTGTTATAGACCGCAAGTGTTGATGAAAGATGGTGAACAGCGCTAGCAGGGCTAGCTGGGTTAGCAGTAGTGTCGGTGGCACAGAGTGAACCCAATGGTGCAGCTCCCAGGCTGGACAGTCTCAAAGTGTTTAGAACAATGATGACGTCATCAGCGCCATTAGCAGTCCTTTCAATTGCTAATAAAACGGTCTGTGTATCAGCTATTTTAAAACGGAAAACGTTGTTAGAAAGGGGAGATTATAACCTTTATGCACAATATCTTTTTTTTTATTTAACCTTTTTTTAACCAGGTAGGCCGATTGAGAACAAATTCTCATTTGCAACGGCGACCTGGCCAAGATAAGGCGAAAAATGTGCAGGACAACATATAGTTTCACAGATACACAAAAGTGCAAATAGCAGCAGGTTCAAGTTATTCAGGATGGGGTATATGGAGTACAGTTGAGCAGCATAAATACAGTAATGACAAATATATATATATATTGAAAAATACAGTTAGTATCTAATTACAGAATGTGCGAGTATTAAAGTGTGTCAAGCAGGTAGACAGAATAAGGTGACTCTAGCAAGTTGGTCTGTTGAGAGCAAGGGAGTATAAGATATTAGGTTATGGGAAAGAGCAATTGAGCGTTTGAAGGCAGCTGGTGAGATGAGGGTTTCTAGTTTTAAGGATTTTTGTAAATCGTTCCAGTCATTGGCGGCTGCGAACTGGAAGGATTGGCGGCGAATGCTGTGCAGGCTTTCGGGGGCACTAAGGCAATGTACCTACTAGAGCGTAGTCTGCGGGTGGGTAGAGAAATATTGACTAGACAACTTAAGTACAGCGGGACTTTGCCAAGCAGAGACTTGTAAATAAGTTGGTACCAACGCCGGGTGGTTAATGGCCAGCCGACTAAAGCATAAAGCTTACAGTGGTGGGTGGAGTAAGGAGCATTGGTAACAAACGTATGACGCTATGGTAGGTCACGTCCAGTTTTTTCAGCAGAGAGTTTGATGCTGTTCTATAAATGACATCGCCAAAGTCGAACATTGGGATGATGGTCATTTTCGCTAAGGCAAGTTTGGCAGCCTGAGTAAAGGAAGCCCTGTTGAGGAAGAGGAAGCCGATTCTGGATTTGATTTTAGATTTCAGTTTGTTAATGTGCGGCTGGAAGGAGAAGGAGCTGTCTAACAGGATACCTAGATATTTATATGTATCAACATATTCTAGCTCAGACCCATCCAGCGTGGTGATGCTAGGTAGGCGGGCAGGTGTTGGTAGTGACCGGTTGAAAAGCATACACTTAGTTTTACTAGAGTTTAGTAATAACTGTAGGCTATGGAAGGAGTGTTGAATGGTATTAAAACTCTCCTGGAGATTAGAAAGCACTGTGTCTAACGAAGGGCCAGACGTATACAGGATGGTATCATCTGCGTAGAGATGGATCTGGGAGTCTCCAGCAGCCCTAGCCACATCGTTGATGTAGAGAGAGAAAAGAGTCGACCCGAGAATCGAGCCCTGTGGCACCCCCATGGAGACAGCCATGGGTTCCGACAGCAGGCCTCCTGATTTAACGCGCTGGACTCTATCTGAGAGAGATAGTTGGAGAACCAGGCAAGGCAGTCGTGAGAGAAACCCAGACTATTGAGTCGGCTGATGAGGACACGATGATTAACCGAGTCGAATGCCTTGGACAGGTCGATGTAGACGCTGCGCAATAGTGGTTTTTGTCAATGGCTGCTATGATGTCATTCAGGACCTTTAAGGTAGCCGTAGTGCAGCCATGACCAGCACGAAAACCAGATTGCAGGGTGGAAAGAACATTGTGGGATTCAAGATGGTGGACAATCTGTTTGTTTACCAGCTTTTCATAAACTTTGGAGAAACAGGGTAGGATAGATATAGGCATGAAGTATAATATTAGACTGACATTTTTGAATTTGCGACCTTTGTGTAGAGGTTGTAATGGTTGTTTAGGGTACTGCAAGTATCCCTAGTGGTTGTAGAGGGTACTGCAAGTGTCCCGCCTGCAGGACGCCTGTCAAGAAGTGGTTAGAAACAAGCGTGTGGAATGGAACCACTGCCTACGGCTCCAAAGCCGAGCGCTCTACCCACTGCTCCACCAGGGTCGCTGTTTTATGGTTAAGTCGTTATGCAATCTAATCGCGGTTCTTACAATTGTTCACAGGATATTAACACAAACCCTGACATTACAAAACTAGCCCTAACCTTAACCCTAACATTACGAAACTAGCCCTAACCCTAAAATTACGAAACTAACCTTAACTCTAACGAAAACCGAGAGCGCGCAGCGTTTTGCCACTGTAAATTGTGTTTTGGCACTATATGAAGAGCGCAGGGTGGTACAGTGGGTAGAGCCATCGGCTACTGAGCCGTCGGCAGTGGTTCGATTCTACCCGCGTGATGTGATTTTTTGCTTTTTACGTCTTAATAACGTTTCACTAGTAGCGTAATCTTGTGTTTCTACAATAGTTCCCAGGGAACGTAATTCTTGTGATATACGGTTGGCTTTTTCATATACTTTTTATTCTGTCAGAAAGTAATTGAAGTATGTTAATGAAGTTATGATTGTCATGATATGTGTATAAGTAGTTGTATAGGTGCATAATTTAACATGCATATTAGCTAGTAAATACCCATGGTATTCATGAATGCTTGTGTGCATTGAATGCTAGATGCTGCATCTAGGTACTTACCCAGAATGTGTTGCTTCTTACAGGGGCATCCAAAAACGTTTCCACGGAAGATGTATCATAGGTTGCCAGCAGTAGCTAACAAGGACATCTTTTGGGTGGGGAGGGGGACTCGGAACATAGAATATACCAGTTAATCTTTTGGGCACAACAAGTAAGGATGTTCAAGCTTTGACTGGTACTGTACACTGATACATACACACCAACCTTCCATCACTCTACAGAAACACATGCTGCACCAACGATACACAGTAACATGAACTCAACCCTCAGTGTGGTGCTCCTGTAAGCATGGGAACAAGGATATGAGTTGCTGCAGAAGCTGTTTGAAGCCAGCTGTCACAACCTGACAAGCTGTTGTTTTAGAGGCCTTTGGTATGGCCAAGGGAGCCATGGGGAGAAAAACAACACCAGGAATGTGTACAAGCGAAGACCCAATCGTAAATCCTTCGTCCGTTTCCTCTCCCACCGCAGGGACTAAGGAGCATTGAGCAGCCTTGTGTCGATGCTCAGGCTTAAGCTATGTACCGCTTTTCTCTCACTCGTTCTGATGGTCTTTTTCTCAAATTGTCTTCATCTCTCTTTCTCTTCTTCGTCACTCTTGAAGCAAAACCCCCGTCTGAGCAGGCACACAAACAAATAAGAAAGAGACTGCTTGCCAGACAAATATTCGCAAACATATGATCAACTGTTTCTATATTTTGGGGTAATTTTGGCATTACACTGTGGATGAATGAAAGTATAAATAAATCTATATACACACACAAGTACATGTAACATTTATATATTTAGTGTTTCATTTAATTTGTAATTTACAAATATTGTATGTCAATTACACTCTTAAGAAGTGATGTGTTGAAAATGACACGGTTCTAGAGAGTGTGCTTAGGGAAAACACATGTTGTGTTTAAGGGCCACTTCACCGATTTTGCATTTAGCTTTGTATCGGTAGACAAATGGTAGTATTTTCCAATGACCTTACTCCCACCTCTCAACTCCATCTGATAAGAGAGATATCTTGATTTTAAGTCAGGAAAAAATCCTCCAATGACGTAAAATGACGATTTTTACGTCATTGGAGGATTTTTTAAAAGAGGCAGTAAACTACAGACAGAAGTAGATGCTACCTCCGCATTTTTTTTAACCCGCCCATATGGGGTGGGGCCTCGTCACAGATTCTCAAAACAGTGTCAGCCATCTTGTAGTTAAGCTAACCCGATCTTGCTTGTTGTGGAGAAATGCGAGTTTTAGACTAAACACGATGGCAGAATGCAATTTTGAAGACGAAGTGGAAGGGATTTTGAAGATCTGTTGCGCGAATCAGATGTTCGTGGCTGCCTGTACGAGCCGCAATACAACGAAAAACAGTTGCGGTTGATGGAGGAACAAGAGGCTGCTGCTGCAGAGGAGCGAAGCTTGCCTGGCGGTCATGAGGAAGAGCCTGTACAGAGTCGAGCTGGGGCGGACTGGTGGTGCCAGTGCTCTCGCTGTGCGTCTATGGACACAGATAGAGTACCGCTGCTGTTGCGAATTTCAGCGATGCCATTTTCTTCTTGAAGAATTAACTGAATCTGGATTAGATACGGGACCGCCAGCATGCGTAATAGAGCACCCCAGCTTTGATCCACACATGAGTTTTGGAAACTTATTTCAGGATTCCGAAGGTCAATTGGAAACGCCAGCCAAAGCCCGCAGGGACAAACGGGCGCTTCAGTATAAGTGAGTATTTATTTGTTGTTCACGTCAGTTAGCTGAGCTATCGGTTATATTTACATATATGCTAGCTAGCCTATTGTAGGTGTAAATAGCTTGCGTTGCTAACGTTGTGCTTATTGTTTTCAGACAATATCGCCTAACAGCCTCCGTCATTTCATGGAATGGGTCCTGCAAGGAGAGAGACTGGGGAAAGGCTATATCGTCTTGTTTTGCCTGCCTGTGTTGTTCAGGACTTCAGACAGTGATTTCCAGCTAGTGACGGACAATACTGTGGCTGTCAAGAAACTGCTGAAGCTCTGGAAGAGTGTGAAATTGTTTATATTATGTTTAAAAACAATAAAAGTTCAAAGTTTATAATGTATTACTTTGATTTACAAAAGAGTACAGGCAGGGAAATATGAAGAAATGTATATACTTTTATTAATTAAAAATATTCTCGGAACTTGGGGTGGTTGTTAGCCCGCAGCCACTGTGTGCACCGCTCTAAATGTTCAACGGGAAAACGATGGAAACTAACTACATGTCCTTTCCTTGTGTTGGATGTACATCCCGGTACTTTATCAAGAAACTCGTCACAGAGACTCATGTTAACCGGTGTCTTCTGTTTTCCAGTCAATTAGTAGCCAGCCTTCCCTTCTGCCTGCCCTCTCGAGCCGGTAGGAGTGGCTTGGGAGTGGACTCGTAGAGCAGCGAAACAAGTGCATTCTGGGATTTGGTGTATTTCATCCACATGAGCCAAAAACACATTTTAATCTTTTTCTCTGCCTAGAAGGCACCAATTTCTAAAATTCTTTCACATTTCTACTACATAAGATACCACGATAAGTGAGAAAAAATAAGTTTTTTTCGGTGAAGTTGCCCTTTTAGCCAAATGGTAAAATAAATGAGGATTACAAACTTTTGAACAGTTGTGCATATTTAACCAATGTCTCCTTCTATTGGTTTAAGCAAACGGTTGATAAGTGGTAAATCTTTCAATGATACAAAGCATTGAGGAAAAGGCCCTTAGCACATATTAATAAAATCCTATGATAGCCTTAGAACATACGATTTCTACTTGCCTTTTAATGCCAGCCTTGGCGTGTCTGTAGAATCTGTATGTAAGTATGTAGAGAGAAATTATACCATTTGACTAGATATACTGCATTTGTTTAGATTTTTCATTATCTGAATTGACATGAATTACTTCTTTTTAAAAACATACCTTCAGGAGATAGCCTCTGGACTATATGCAGTGGAGTTAGTGGGAAAGGGACATTGGGGTAAGACGTAGTGGGGCGTTGGAGCGTTTGATAAATTTCCTGACTGGCTTGTTGGGTTGCTAGTTTGTTGTAAGAAAAAAAGATGTGGGTCGGGGTGGGAAAGGTAGTTATGGGCAGATATGCGTAATTAGATTCTCTATTCTCTGCAAAAGCTTACTTTGTTATACACATACGCACACTTGAGTCCGAGTCCAGGACTCAAGGACTCCCATCACTGACACACACACACGCGCCACAATGTGGCTAACTATACCTGGAAATAACACTGTAGGGGCTTGGGCGAATCTGTGCTCATTCTGGGGCTCTTCATCTGACTGATACTGGGTCTAAAAAACAAGGGAACAATTCAATTGTAAACTTGCACTTGTCAAAAAAATTTTACATTTCACATGTCAACAGCAAATGGTTGAAATCGCTTATGTTTGCTTTCGACAAAAGCATCTGCCAAAAATAAAAAGTGTGGAACTGGAAATTGGACATTCAATATTACCTTCTTTTTCTTTTTAGGCCATAGTGACTCTCCTCCTCTGACTGGATGTCAGTGGTGTCACAATCTTTATTTACATACCGGTCCAGGCTCCTCGCTGCCTCATCATGAGTATCTACAAACAGCGTAACAGTCAAGTACAGTCAGAGTCAGGAGAAATGTTGTCAAACAGGGGAATGTTCAGATTCCTATTGCCAAAAGCAAATTTGAGAACACCCACCACGAGTTGTGAGGAGACGTATTTGGAATGTTTGCCATTCATGTCCAGGCTGTTCTCGTTTACGGATGGCTGCATTCAGCCTAATAGGGTCCTTAGGAGGGTATGGGGTAGTGATGTGCGATACCACTTAATTCCTATCCGATCCGATACCAAGTAATACCCAGGCTGGTATCGCCAATACCAATACTTTTTAAGTATTTTATTCGTAGTGTGGTGTGACAACTATGGAGGATTATAGGGGCCAGAACGAAATACATAAATGCATACATACTTAAATAATTGAATAGCAAAATAAAAAGCTTAAATAAATGACTAAATATATGCCTAATTGACGTACACAATTTATAAATTCCAAATTAAATGAGACACTAAATATACAAATGTTAAATGTACTTGTGTGTGTATATAGATTTACATTTTCATTTCTTCACATTTATTTATTTATACTTTCAGTCATCCCCGGTGTAATTTGCTGCAGCAAAATAAATCTCTTGTCACCCGTCGGAATTCAGGGGGCGGGTTAAAGCCTAGTCAGTCATAGTCAGTCTGCACTAGTCTTCGTATCGGAAATTTATAAGGGCTGCTGCAGCCAATAGATATACAGCGGCCGGCTCATTCACAAAGCCGCAGTGCACACTAAACTGACCGGCGGAAGGATTAGTTCATTCCCCTAACCGGATATAATTAGACTTTTCCCGTGACCAAAAGTTACTTATGATAACATAAACACTCACTTTATATTACTGAGTTTTAATGTTGATCTTTTTATATGAGAATCGATACTAGAGCAGGAGTTGTTGGTATCGTAAATATTGATAGTTTATCGATCCGCACATCACTAATATCGGGGCCAGAGGACTTTATCCCCTTCAACCCAAGTGTTTGGCCCAATTTCAGTTGCACCACTGCTGAATTGTACAACGCACCACTGGATATTTGTTTTTATTTTGAGGCAGGGGATTTCACTGTATAGACTGTATAGAAAACAAAACACACCAAAATTAACATATTAACTGAAAACCGGATGATTGGATGAACTGACTGCTTTATATTAACTGATTACTGTACATAGCTATAGATACCTAGGATTTTTATTTTTTACAATTGCAGTGCTATATGATGTATATGATGTATATTTCTTAGATAGGTCTTACATTTCTATTTTTTTTTTATTATTGTATTGCAATGTTGAGGAGGGGGGGATCTAAGCATTTCATTGCATAACTCGTTATTGTAATGACAAATAAACACCCTTGATTATATGAACTATTTTGGACATTTTAATTGGTATGAATGATGGGAATGGCAATGAACTGTGTTTTGTCAGGGTAAAGTATGTACTTTTCGCCAATGTGCTGAAGCCTCGTCACATTGACATTCTTGCTCAACCCCCAAACTGTATATACCCCAATGTTTGCAGATGGAAAGGGAAAGGGTAAACTTTCGAAAAATGATGTAAGTCTCTTGAACTACCCTGACAATGTTTTCAACAACGGCAATGTCATCTACAATTTGAAAACAGTTATCCCCAGACCTAGATGATAACGTGTACCTTCCGTAACAAGCTTACGGTACTGGTCTCCATAATTTAAGGAAGAAATCAACGGACCATCATAATGAGGATGCATGAATTTCTGTCCTTTCTTCACAGTGTCAGAGGTTGGTGCAGGTGATTCTGAGAGCCGTTTTACTACTTGCTGTAAAGGCAAGTGAGGCTTGCGCAAAAGATGCTTCAGTTGCTCTAAATAATTCACATATGGAAATGCAGATATGTTGTCCAAGGGACCAAACAGACAGTATTGTGACGAAGTCTCTCAGCTGATGGACATTCTAAGTAATTTCACCTTTCCCATATAGCTGCCCAAAGTGAGTCACGAATGAAGTCAACAATCCCTGAGCAAAATCAATCATTTCCTCTGATGTCCCAGGAGATAACAGCAGATACATGGCCACAGAAAATAACAAAGTTTTCATAAACTTCAAGGGTGATGGTATTTTTCCGGACTACTGGGCCAGCATAAAGCAAGAAATATCTAAGCTCTGTTGCCTTCCAACGATCTATTTCAGAGAGGTGCCTGGGTTTCCGGCTGAACTCAGGAGTGTAAGGTCCTGGGGCCTCATGTATCAATCTTGCGTACGCACGAAAACACGGCGTACGCCAGCTTTCACGTTCACGGTCAGATGTACTAACAGTGAAATTAACGTAAGAATGTGCGTTCTTCCACGTGAACTTCATGCCTGGCGTACGTACATTTTTCGTGATTTCTGCCAGTTGGCGACTCATAGAGGCAATAAAGTGAAGTGGCTAACATTACACTACGAATTGTTCTATCGCACCTGTCAGATATTGCTTATAATTAGCAATTGATTAATTATTTGCTATATTATTGTCACATGAGTCTAATTACAATATTCTATTAATTATGCAATTCAGTAACATATATAAAGGATGTGCAAATTGATACAACCCATCTAGCAATGGCAGCGTTGGCTTTATTAGGACATTGTCAATGGACATATCCGGAGAGAACGAGTTTTTAGGGACCACAGTGATTTTCTGGCCCACGATGATGACTGGCTTATCAGCCGTTTCAGATTTCCAAGGGCTCTACTCTTGGAGCTCTGCGCTGAGTTGGGTCCGAATTTGGAACGACAGACAGTGAGGAGCCACGCATTACCCGTTCCTTTACAGGTGCTTACTACACTTGGTTTCCTGGCAACCGGTTCTTTCCAAAGAGAACTGGCAGACCGCTCAGGAATAAGCCAGTCGTGTTTGAGCCGTGCAATGCCACCTGTATGGGACGGCATCATCCGCTTGTCTACCCGGTATATAACGTTCCCTTACGATGCCGGTGACCAGCCAAACATCAAAGCGCAATTTGCAGCGATTGCCGGTTTTCCTAATGTAATCGGAGCGATCGACGGCACACATATCGCTATAAAGGCGCCACCTGAAGAAGAATTTGCATATGTGAATCGGAAACATTTTCATTCAATAAATGTGCAGATTATATGTGATGCACAAATGCGCCTAACAAATATTGTGGCAAGGTGGCCTGGGTCAACCCATGATTCATATATCCTTACAAACAGCATGGTTGGGATGAGACTCCAAGCTGGCAGGGTGCGCGATGGGTGGCTACTTGGTAAGTTATGCATTTAAATATATGGTTCAATGTAAAAGTTTAATTTTGGTGTCTGTAATTATTCAACTGCCCATCGGGAGACAGTGGTTATCCACTAAAGACGTGGCTGTTAACCCCCCTCAACAACCCACAAACTGACCGAGAGCGCAGATACAATGATGCCCATTCTCGCACTCGGTCAGTTGTGGAGCGGGCGATTGGGCAGCTGAAATGACGGTGGCGCTGCCTTGACAGGACCGGGGGGATGCTGTTATACCGCTCTGACAAGGTTTGCCGCATCATACTGGCCTGTGGAGTGCTGCACAATGTCGCGCACAGGCTTGGCATACCCCTTGGTGAGGTGGGGGCACCGCCAGATGACCCAGGACCAGTATATGTGCAGCACAATCAACAAGCCATTCAGGCGCGTCAACGTGTAATTGCGACAATATAAATGGTACTCAGACACAAAGCTCATTTTCTGACCAATTCTTTTAATGAATGGCTTATTTCTGTGAGTGCATCAGTGACATTTATAAGGTGACTGTTCATTTCTCCAATGACCCTAACAATTTGCTGTTGTGACTCCAGAACAGCATGCGTCAAGACGCGGCCAGATGGACGGGCTTCAGCACTGGGGGGAACATTAGAGACACCGGAGACGCTGGACTGAATGGGCTCTGGCTGCTCGGGTGGTGCGGACTCTGAGTGCGTGCCAGTGGACGTTCCTGTGGTTCCTAAGTCCAAATAAACACAGGGACATGTTAACAGTCATTCGAGTCTGTTCCTTATTAATGGGTACACGCATTTGCAATAAAAGCAGTGGATACGTGAAATCTCTGGTGTACTTTTTGCTACATTGCATGGATGTTCAAATTAAACGGTGGCTGGTAGGCTATATGTATCAAAGTTAAGGAAATTAATTTGAGTCACCTTGCTGGCAGTCCTGTAGTGTATCCGAGTCTCCTACATCAGCGGATACGATTCCAGAGATTAACGTGTCTCCTACAATAGAGGCAACTCTCTGATCAAAGGGTACAAGTTCATCGGTCCCTGTACCACCGCCTGTTCTGCCCACACTTTGTCGGTGCGCAGCAGTTCTCCGCTTAACTTCCACCTTTATGTCTGACCATTTCTTCTTCAGGTCATTTACGGTGCGACTCTCAGATCCCACCGCGTTGACGGCATCAGACAAACACACCCACTCTTTTTTCTTTCTTTTGTTATTAATTCCAGATGACAAATTGCCAAACTAAATATGTTTTCTTGTTTCTACCTCTGATAGTAGCACCTCTAATTCGTTTTCAGTGAAATTTCGTTTCTTGGTTGCTTTAGCCATGTTCTTGCGGGTGTCTTTTGCCAAATTGGACTAATTACCATATTTAAAGTAATTTAATTGAGGGAGGAGACAGGGTTTGGCGTTGTGCTCGTGCATGTGCGCTCAATTTCGCGTTAATTGGGATGTTCAAACAGGATGTACGTGGATTGCTGCGTACGCTGAGATTCATACATCAGATTTTTTTGGTGCGTACGCACATTTATAGCTTTGTCCGTACGCAATGATTTAGTATGAATTCAATGCAAGTCTTTGTACATGAGGCCCCTGGTCCCTTCAATTCAACGGAAATCTCTTCGATTAATTTACTGGACAACCTAGTTGCCAGTGATTTGCCCCTCATCCAAATATATAGCAACTTCCTGGTTACCCCAAGACAGCACAAATGCATAATCTAATCGGAACATTGTCACCATTTTGACCATACTAGCTAGCGGGGACAGTGTTTGGTTTAAGTGGTGTTCATCATCAGTCACAGAGTTGAAGTCTGTGTCTGTCCTCAATCTAACATTGCTTTCTGGATATGTCATCTTGTTGTGCCATTCACCCACTTGAAAGCACTTGTATAGGCCAGAACTGAGTTCTGCTGCTTCGGAATAGTGGTAAACCATCGATGCTGAACTGTGGCCTTAATAGTGGTCAAATTAGCAGGCAGCTTTAAAGATTTAAGTTTTGACAACAACACTGTGGCAAGGCCAAAGTGATAATATTCCCCACCCTCCATTTTCTTAGTTTTTATTTCGCCTTGCGTCTTCAGAATTGTCCAAGCATCTCTGGGTAATTCTGGGTGAAACACACGGAAAATGTTCAAGAGTGCGGTCAATGCTGCTAGTGAGACAGAAAAGGAAGTGGCCCAAAATCTTAGACTCGTCAGTAACTCTGAAGTTGGAGCTTCAGCATCAGAATCATCTGATTCTGAATCAACAGGCCTTGCTGATGGACAGTCATAATCAGTATCCAATGACTGCTGGGTCTCACTGAATGCTGACCTTGGTTCATGTTCTCCTATACCAGGTTGGTCCACAACTGAGCTTGAGACTGAAGCACCTGACTCCAATGCTACACTTGGACATTCCACATGTTCTGGTTCTGCGACAGAGTTGCCTTTTATGTTGGGATCAGTATAGGTTTTCTCAAACTGCTGCAGGATTTCTGACTCTGTGGCCCTAAGCAATGACTTAATTTTCCGCCTCTTTGACCAGCGTGATTTCATTGTGCAAGTGGTTTGCAGAAATGAAATAAAAAAGGTTGTTTTGCTTACTTGGTGTGCAATAGTGATCTGTAAGAGAACAGAAAAAAACAAAGTCAGTATTAACAAACAGCAATTTAAAATCACTATCACACAGTTTGATTGTACTTTACATATGCATTCAGATAACCAAAATGTTATATAGATTATAGGAATATACTGTCCATGCATAGAGGAAGGTAAGACGTGTCAATGAATGCTTGATTACATAGAGGGCATACACTTTTAGAAATTGCATGGACACATTAAACCATGCCTCATCTTTATGTGTAGTACATATTTCTATATTGGGGGAGGGACTCGCACGCGCGCTGCTATGTGACAGGCAAAGCTGCCACAGTTCGTTGTGACACATGCACGCAGTTGTCTTTGCTTGTGCTCTTGGTGATGCTAAGATAAATGTGCTCGAAGCAAGGGCGTAGGAACCGGTGGGGACGGAGGGGACGCTTATTGGTGCAATTAGGCTGACTGTAGGACTGCTCTCCTCTGACATAAAAACAGTGGTATCCTTCACTGGTTTTAATGTCTTCACTAATTCATCCATGTTAGCCAGATCTGCTCTGCTGAGAGTGACAATGTCACTTTCATCTACATTTAGGGCAGGCGACAGCAGGGTGGCATGTTTTTGCAACTGCAAGCTGCAGTGCCTCTCCATCATATAATGAGCACTATTCCACCTTGTGGCAACATCGGTTATCAGTTTAAGTGGACTTGTCAGTTTAAGAACAACTCTCTGGTTTTCTTCACATTGATTTAATTACCGTTGCTTTGGCTTCTTTGTACAACGCGGGAAGCACAGAATTAGTAAAGGTAGCTCTTGTCGGTAGCTTATACCGGGGCTGAATTGTGTTAAGCATGTGGCGAAACCCTGCATTTTCTACCACATAATAGGGTTGTAGATCCTTAGCTATGAAACATGCCACGGATCGTGTGATCCTCTTTGCTCTCTTGGAGTTGTGTGGCAACGTTGATAGCGACTCATACATTTTTGGCTGGGATGTGTCGACTTTTAGTGTTGATGTTGACGCCAACTCAGGATGCCAACGAGCAACGTGGTTTGTGAAGTTGGTTGTATTGCCAACGTGTTTGATCTTAGTGTGGCAGGTTTTACAGACCGCGTACGTTTTGTCTAGTTTCTCATTGACTTCGTAGAATCCAAAATGTGCCCAGATGTTCGCTTTCCAGGCTTTGGGTGCGTTTTTAATTACTTGTCTATCGCGGTCATCTCCCTCCGCCATCTTGATTGTTGTTGTTCTAATGCACCCAGAAGTAATTGAAACTTCACAACTTTATTGTCCACTCAAGGCCATAAAATAAACAGTAACGTAATCGATTATTGCACTTTGCCTCATCGATGCTGCATGGTAGCCATAAGATTAGATCTGATAATCTAAAAAACATTACATCTAATGTGCTATTGAACACTCTGACAACAGTTGACTTGGATATTCCAAAAATGTAAGCAAAAAAGTAAAGCGGCATATAGACCTTTTACGCAAAAACCGGAAATACGTCAAGGACGGGTAAACCCAGTTCCGGTGTAAGCTTTGTTAACGGAGAAATGACAGCTAACGGTGGAGTGGTGTGACTTTGTTACCGATACCTTATCGAATTTAACTGTGGAAAGAATTTGGCGTGATGACTCATTCATAGCGGAAACGAAAGAGAAATTAGATATATATTTATATGGCACATACATGAATGCATACCTTGAATTCCACTAATCTCGTCTTTACCAATCAGTTTTGCCTTCTGTCTTACTGTTGATGAACTGTAATATTCCGTTGATGTTACACATACATACCAAAAAATTAAAGGATGCATCATTTTGACCAAAAGTGTTTTAACAGTTCATTTAATGTTTTAGTGAAATCAGTCACGTTTCAACAGAAAAATATTAAGAATATAACAATTATATTTAATTTGATGTTTACGAGGTGGGGACACCAAATTATTTACATACTATTTACACATTATACATTATTTACATACAAGACATGAATTCATTCACTCTTCAAAACAAAAAAGGTCCTTGATAATTTGCTAAAACACAGCAGTTAAGCCAGATCTGATTCACACTGACAATCAGCGTGAGCGACACAGGAGAGTCCCAGATGTGAAAGGACCTAATCCGCTGCCTTATCCAGAGCACCTGTAAAGATAAAGAAATTAAAAACCAGTCTTAACATATTTATGCTACCGTTTAACACAACACAGAACAGTAATCATGTCATGTCAACAATCTTACCTGCAGGTGGGTGTGTCACGTAGTCGTGATACATCCTTACTGCCTTAGCCACCATGGTGCTATCTTCACAGCATAGCTGGATAGACTGACGTTTGAAGGTTCTGTCATATACCGACTCGCTTCTCAAAGGAGCAGTAAAATTGTTCCAAGGGTATAGGTTCGGGACAACACCACTCTTCAGGCGACGAACGACGCAGCCACCAACGTAATCATCCGGAGCAAAGTGCCGGCTGCAGACATAGGTGCTACCTCTTTTTATATCACATCTGTTCCCTTCCTCTCTTCGGATCGCCTGTATCCATTTGGGTTTCAGGTTTGGATCCACAGGAAAATAATGAAATGAAAGGTAGAGCTGTTTTTGGGTGGAAAAGGAACAGCCTGGAACACAACAGAAACTGCGACTCTTCGACTCGTATCTGCCGCTACGATAACAGGAAGTTATTTTACCCGACATTGACGTATTTCCGGTTGAAAAATGCGGAAGTGTGAAAAAGGTTCTATTAAACCTCAGTCTCATTAATGTGAGGATCAAACACTGGAACGTTGTGACTGATTGTCCAACTTTAAGAAATTCTAAAAGAAAATTAAACAGAACAATTAATTTGGCGAAGGATGGAAGACCTGTGAGTTCCAGCACTATGGTGTCATTAACACTGAATGCCTCTCCATTATTCAAGGACTGCTCTTCTGCCCCGGCCCTTAACTCATGGACTTCAACTCTGAGCCGCACACACTCACTTTCCATTGCTGACATTGTAGCCTGGCAAAATGGATTCACGCATGGTTCTACGTTGCCACGGCCTGTGTCTTTTGAATAGATGTGGTCATTGGAAGTTGTGCCCTCTTGCTCCTCCACGACAGCCACATCGGTGGTTGAAGAGTCTGTAAGCCTGCTGCAGTTCTCGCGTATCTTGCGCTTCATCAGCTGGGTCTGCTGAAACTTTTTGCAGGCATAATGTTGCTTAACGTTAGTATAAGGCAACATGTAACAGCCTGTCTCTAGTAAAAGGTACCATCTGCTAGCAGCGAACACAAACACATTAGAGGGACTGGAAGGTCTGATGTTTACACGTGAATCTCATGTACTTGGCAGCTATAACAGTGGCAGGGCAGGCTGGCTAGCATTGGTGTCCGGCGGTCAGAAAAAAAAACAGTGCTGCGTTAATACAATTCACAACATATATCCTCCCCTAATGCAAACTTGGTATAATGGTATAGATACTTTTAACCTAGCGCTAGCTATCACAAAACAATAGGCTGGACTCTGAGATTTTGCTAAGTTATTGTAAGCTGTAGGAAGCGAACCTGTCGGGTTTCATCGATATGATAATGATGATTCAACATTTATTTTGCATTTAAATTTCAACATCAAGCATAATGATGATTCAGATGGAAAAATCTACATTTATTCAATGTTGGCTTGCTGTCTGGGAAATAACCAACAACTGAGTACAGAAAGAAAACAAATCCCATGTGACACTGAAGCGTGCATCACCCTAATAGTCCTGTGTGGAAACAAACCCTCACCACTTGTGACAGTCAAAGATGATGTGAATGTTCTGAATGAGTACCGGCGTGAAAGGTGCACTTGTATCAATAAACAAGCTAACTGTCTGATAATCATTTGTGTGGTAATGCTTATGACAAATAATACATTTCGATTTTTGCATACTTGCTAATTGTATCGATCTGCCCTAGGCAGATGACAGGAAGCAGACCCAAGCGCAGAGAACTCCATATACTGGTTTTTATTAACTAGAAGCGCGGAGGCTCAGATACCCACCCCTTTCGCGATTTGGGTCAAAAGACCCAATGCGTTGGTTTGAATGGGAGAATGTTGCTGACACACAATGACACACAATGACCAGCAGGTAGCGCATCTTGTTCATCTTTGCGCCAGAAGGACCGTGCTGGCTGTTGTAAAATCACGGTGGCGAATGAAGTGAAACCAAAATTTAAAATGAGTATAGATTACCTAAAAGTGTCCACAATTATTTAATAAGTGCACATAGATTTAGGCTTTTATGGTACCACATTACCATCTAGTTATTTTATTTTAAACCAAATGAATCTCGAAAAAAAATCTTCAAATATTGACAGAAAAAAACAATTGTACATTATAAAAACACTGAAGTAATGGATTCTATAATAAACTGTAAAAGTAATTGTAACCAAAAAGACCAGCATTCCAAGTGATTTTTGTTGCGCCACTGTTAACTCCAACTGTCTGATTTATTGTGCTTAATGCATTCGGGCTGAAGTGTTTCATTCCTATGTTGCCCATACCTACATAAAATAAGTCAATTAATTTGGTTTAATTTAAAGTAACTAGTGTGTGTTTGTGAGAAACAATTTTCTATGGCCTTACACAATCGAATTCTAATAGCTGTTTGAGCTATCAATAGTTTGTTCACGTCGCATGGGGGAGGAAAGTACAGACATGAAAATCACTCACCTTTCGGCGAAATTCGTGAATCGTATAGATTCAATGAGAAAATCTTTGTGGGGGGGGTTAGGTACAAGAGATTTAGTGAACTACGAACAGGTGCGCGAGTGCATGAAAATATTAGCGCAAAGGGCCTTGCATCACCAGTTTCCTTCTCTGGGAAGGTAGGGGAATACCGTTACCTGATTGGTTTACAAGCAGTTCGCCTTGCTCGTGCTGACAAGAGCGCGCACATCAAATTCAGAAGCTGAAAAAGCCCGTCTGGCCTCTGCGATTTAATCGACTGAATTTGGTGAGTGATGGTTTCAATAGTAACTCAGAAGCTCTGTTGCGATAGGCTTAACTAACGTTATATACAGGTTGATTAATTGAGTCATTCTACACAGCAGGAGAGAACGCAATGTTAGCCAGCTAAAGATCTGCAGGGCTTGAATTTCGGTGCGGGATTGCGGGGATTGCGCATAATTTAAACCATTCCTGTTAGTTTTTATAGTGCGAGAAATTCCCGAACCAATATATTTGCTTCATCTCAGACCGAGGTAAAGTTGGTTGGATATTGGATATTCAACGGATATTCGGAGGCCGAGATCAGGTCCGGTTTCCCCGCACTCAGCCACACTACACCCCGTGATTGACCGACAGAAACCTCTGTGTACTTATAGTTAGGGACCGTCAATAAAGTACAAGTACAGCGCAAGCAGCCACACTACACCGTGGTGATCAACCGACAGAAACCTCCGTTTGCTTGTAGTTAGGGACCGTCAATAACGTCCAAGTCTTAAAGTTATGAATTCAGTAGCTGTTTAACCATTTGGCCTTGAAACTTCAAACCACTTTCAGATTGTTTTATAGAGGACACCCACATTTTGCACTGCTTTGTTTTTAAGGAAATGGTGTAAGAGATGTTTAATAAACATAAACAATTGTAAAAATCTATTTTTTTTGTGAAATCACTTGGAAACCTCTATTTACTTTATATTGTCTACAAAGGTCTTTCACATGTGGAATATTTGAAATTTTCCCCTCCAGGGGAGCATGCCCCCGGACCCCCCTATAGGTGTAATATGGGGGAGCATGCCCCCGCACCCCCCTATAGGGGTAATATGGGGGAGCATGCCCCCGCACCCCCCTATAGGGGTAATATGGGTGAGCATGCCCCCGCACCCCCCTATAGGGGTAATATGGGGGAGCATGCCCCCGCACCCCCCTATAGGGGTAATATGGGTGAGCATGCCCCCGCACCCCCCTATAGGGGTAATATCCTGCTCACCTTTTTCACCCCTGACCCGTTTTCATGCCTGAAAATAAATTCACCCGCAGTTTGTCAGTGTCAGCACACAAATTTAAGGTTACTGAAAAACATATTTTTTATCTATTAAATTCCTCTAATACAAAACTATGCCCGTATTCATATGCGTATAGTTCTGTGGGATCCCCCACCCGGCTGTGAGAGGCGTGGATCCCTGGAACTTCGATGTTCATGTTTCCAGGGCAGCAATTCAAAGCATGGGTGATTCCAACCGTACCAACATGACTCCGTGGGTGCGCATTCTTTGTGCAGCAAAAAACCATTACCATAACACTCCGGGACCCGTTTCTCCCGCGGGCAGTTTCCGATGTACTCCTTTCCAATGCATAATTCTGTGTAAACTCACCTTTCCAATGATACCAACCACGCCGCTGTGCGACACATTAATTTGTAGAACATCAGCCGTTCAGAAAAGTTGTCCACATTGGAAATTAGAGTTGCCACACTTAATTATTTTTAGTCCCATCACGGGCAAACAGCCACAAAAGGACAAGCACATATATTCAGGTCTTTATGGTGCCATAATACCACACAAATAATTTTAAATTAACGAAAATTAATTTGACGTATATTGTAGATATGATTGAGTTAACATGAATGATATGAAGTATTTAATTCATGTGACGCACACATGAGAAATGTATGGTATAGTAGTCCTACCCACACAAAGACACAAAAAAGACACAAAGACCTAAAAGTATTTATCATCTGTAATGCCCGTTCAAACTAATAATGAGCAAAGCGTACATATCTCGCATTTAATACTAAATACCTTGTTGTAATAATATATAACTTTGGTTTAGCAAATTATGATGATAAAATGTATTATAATATAACATGAACATACACACTCGGGAATTGTCGGCATTTGACGGGAAGCTCAGCCTGAAAACAACATGCTTTGGTTGGGGACATATAATCCTAAAAGCCGCATTCATGTAACTCTCTCATTTTGGCCCAGAGAACACTAACTATATTATATGCCATTATCCCACATAATCAAGTCTGTGAACGTTTTCACTTTTTATTATTGTGACGCACACATGGTGAGAAATGTATGTTATGTAAATACATTTGCTTTAAACCAACACCACGTGGAAATAGAACAGAAAACGACACAACGCAGTTGTGTTATACAGCGTTTTAACAACATACATGATCTTAATGTATTTATCATCTCCCTTTCTTGAAGAAAATTCAGGTCCCTGGCCAGTTCCATTGTTTCCCTCTATCGCGCATTCACATGTACATAATAAAGACACTGCCCCCACATAAAATAGCCTGAAGTTAGTACACGGCAGCTGGGGGGTGTGGGGCAAACGGATTGCATTGTAAATGGAGGGGATTTGCATGTGAATGAAGCCTAAAGACAGAAGACCAACGTTTCTAAACTTGCTAAATTAGTTTAGAAACAATGTCTAGCAGCACTAGGAGAGCCAACAAACTGCCCGCGCCCGCTGGCGTTGCGGTTATTAATTAAAATAAGTACTGACTATAATTCCGTTTTTCACGTCGGGTGGGGAAGGAAGGAAATCCGCATCAGCTGTTTTGTCAATGTCAGCCCACACATTTAAGGTTACTTTTAAATTAAATTCTCTAATACAAAACTATATGCTTGTATTCCTATGTGAATGGCAATGACACTTTATATCCGATTCACTCCATTCAAAGTACGCGTAATTCTGTAGGATTCCCCCTATCCTTCTGTGAGAGGCGTGGTTCTGTGGGAATCCCCATATCCTTCCAACCATTCGGCTGTGAGAGGCGTGGTTCATCCGCTGGAACTCCGGGACTATGCGGCCTCAGATCTCAGCGCAGCCAGTCATTGTGTGTATTCTCGGTTGTACTGCCCACGTTCAAAAAGCCATTTCTCCGGCACACATTATCTGATTTACTCCATTCAAATCATGGGTGATTCTGTGGGACCTCCTCTATGCAACTGTACCAGACACGACTCGGTGGCTAGTAGAGTCTAACGAATAAACATCAGTGTATTGATATAGCCTACAAGAGTCTTCAACAAAGTATTGTTGTGTATCGAAATGAAACAAATGAAAACATCAATATAGTTTTATATTCATGTTTTATTTATGCACCTTCCTGCCAATGTAAATTCCTTGTCTGTACACACATTCATGGCGAATAAACACTTCTCTGAATAAATAAATATTCAGTTCACATTGTACATTTGACTATTGTCTAAAATGAGGTTATATACCATCCAGCAACTATATACCTAAATAATGTGAACTAAAAGTTAATTGGTAATAAGAATGCAATGCCCGTTCAAATCAATGATGAGGTACAACTCGCATTCAATATTAAATGCCTTGTTGGAACTCCGATGGGACTTTATTTTAGCAAATTATGAATATAATGACACAAACGTAGCTGAACATAAGACAATATACCAACGTTGACAATGTGTTGGAGACCGTGGTCAATTATTATTTTCATTTCTTGAAAAGTTACGGTTTCCAAGATAGGTTTCCGTATTTTAACAGTAGGACAGGACTTCGGCTACATCGATATCAAATTAGTTTTAAATCACAATGCCTAAATAATCAGAGGAAGCCACCTCCAAATCAAACCCACTGTCAATAAAGAAATATTCAATTCTAGAATATGAAAGATGCACCTGAGAAAAAAAGGAAAACTTTTTAGCAGAGGGGTTACGAGATCTCCACGGATCGATCAGAGAATGCTGCAGACATAGCAGACTGAGTCAGGTTCCGTGGATTTGAGCGATCCAGTAGCGGGTCGGACACACAATTTAGATCCCCCGAGAATCAGCTGATGCGTATTCAAGAAGGGAATATTGCCCAATAACCTGTTGGCGATGTCAACATCATTTCATTACAGTATGTTTTCCTTTCGTGTTACGTGGTTGTTTTAGTTTTGTGTAAATTAAACGCCAGTACGAAGGAACATCATTGGCTCCATGCGTGGCTCTATGCACTACACTGTCGAAGAACTGTGTATTTTTCCCCGGTCATGTGACCGGTTAGAGAAAGCAAACACAGCAGCTCCTACCGGAATGTCTTCCCATCAAAATATCTTGCGAACACAGACTGTTCCATGTCGGTTTGGTCACAGGACGAGTCTATTGCTAGTGAGAATGCTTCGGTTTTCCTCAAATCGGTGAGGAAACTGGAAAAACACTCCTCCGCTAAAACTTCCACTCTTCTGGTTGCCGTGTTAGCCGACAGCGGCACTTGCTTCAACAGCTCAACAACCTTTTTTTGGACTTTTTCCTCTTGGTTTAAAACTTCAGAAGCCACGTCGATTGCACATTGTTTGATTAACTCGGCATTGGCGAAGGGCTTTTTAGCTCTTGCAAGCTTCCAAGAAACATGTAACGAGGCAGCTGTTGCGCTCTCTTGTGCATATGTTGTTTTACACATTGCTTGTATGATGTTAACATGCTGGCAATTGTATGTTTGCGCTGGTCAGATTGTTCTGGGTAGTTTGCATTAAAACTGGCAGCATGGATAGTGCTAAAGTGCCGCTTCAGATTGTCTGCTTTGATTACTGCAACAGTCTGCATGCATATTAAGCAAGTGGGCTTAGCACCGCTGTGGTCCGGCAAAAAAAGCAATATCTTTCAGTCCAGTCAGTTTTAAACTGACGGTTCTCCTGGTCTACCTTCCGTATCTTTGAGAATGACATGCTTATTTGGCTGCATTTATTGATTTGATAAAAGAGGGCTAGCTGGTGAGCGGCTGTGGCTATTTTGTGTGCGTGACACTACACTAGCTAGTCGAGCGGAGTCGAGTACGCAAAGCGCGTCTTATGTATGCACGTTGTAAAGGCCATAGGTCAAGTGGAAGCTGTGGGATAATTTCAAAACAAAGCAGAGCCGCAGTCATGTTATTATAACAAGTGAATGCCAACGCTGTCTGCGTGGGCGGGCCAAACATTTGGCATGGGCGGGCCGGATCTGGCCTGCGGGCCGTTATTTGGGGTTGGCTTCCTTACATGGTCTGTGTATTGATTGTGTAACTTTTTTCGCCTTATCCTGGCCAGGTCGCTGTTGCAAATGAGAATATGTTCTCAATCGGCCTACCTGGTTAAATAAAGGTTAATAAAAAAAAAATCATAATTAAGCAGGCCGAGCTAGCATGTGAGTGCATTAAGAAACCGATTAGTATCAGATAGATCTGACATGATGCTCGTTGGAGGTGGAAACGTATGTGTCTGTGCCTGCGCACCCAATGAACATACCTATGACTCTTTGTGGTATTGTCATCCATTCTCTGCTCTAGTTTGTCAAAGTCGCTAGTATTTTTTGTTTTTAACACCCCTGGGGGGCTGCTATTCTTTCATAGTGGTCTTGATTAGTGCTGATAAGAGGTGTGTGTTGAGAGGAGAGGTAGGCCCTGTCACATGCCTCTAGAAAGTCCTCGACTTCTCCCACTTTCCTCACCGTTTTCTCAGATCAAGAACATTCTTGATTTTCCCCCAGAACGCTCTCCATGGTCCTGAACATCCACCCACCTCCTGTGGGAGCCAGACCCTGACAGGACGGGCGTGCCATAATTTATACATTGATGACTATCAGCCCATGAATATTGTATCAATTCCAGCATATCGTCTGTACCATTGTGTAGCTGTATTATTTAATCCTTATGACTCATGTGCTCTGCTGCAAAACCGCTTGCCTGGGACAATAACAACAAAAATAACTTTGAAGGTCTAGTAACAAAATAAGTTCTAAATTAAATTAGATGGTGAAAAGAGAGGTAAAAGGAGATGAAGGAAGAAATATTAAATGAGGAAAAAAGGTTTGAGTAAGAGGCAGTAACAAAGAAGTATGTGATGAAAAAAGGACAAAAAATATTGTTGCAAGCAGCAATGGGACGAGGTCCTCCTATTGGGAGGTAAGGGATGAGAAATGAGCCATGTTAAAAATGATTTGTCTTTTATGGTCTATCCATGTTGAAATGGCATCAATTAGAGAAGAAATGCAAGGAAACCTGTCAATGCCTTGAACTTTAAGGCAATTTTGTTGGCTGAAGTAGTGTACAAAAATATTAGACAGGTGGGTATAATCTACAGCCGATCAGTGTTTACTCTAACTCTGTGGTTCTACGTCACTCAGGGTGGCTACAGTGACATTTTGTTCAATTCTTTATTATAGTGCTACCTATGAGCACATATAGTTGCTGTAGTAAGATACAGTTCAAATCAACGTACCAAGTTATCAGGTAGTTTATGCTAATCTGGACACAATTCTAAAGTTGAACTATCATCCTAATTTTTCTTGGTTACTTTGTCCCTGGCAGGTATTCAAAGCAATTGTGGTAAATAGTTGATGCTAATGATTGGCTTCAGTCATTTTGAAATGAATGACTTAGTTGTGAATACCACTATCTAATCAGTCTTCTAATAGTTGTAAACAGAATATGGGATATAGTAGTGTCTTTGTTTGTTATGGCAAGGCCTAACAGTTTGTAGGATGCTCATGTATACTCTTATGCAGGTCAATGTTAGTTATGGTTTCAGTGGTTATGGAGTGGCGTAATTTAAAGGTTATCGCTTTAATTCCCTATTAAGACAAATGTCTGTTGGACCTTGGGCGAGGAACTTTTTCGAGTACTAAAGGTAGGTTGATTTGGATAAGAGCATTTGTTAAATGATTAAAACGTGATTGATATGGTTGCTTTTAGAGGGTTGTCGAATAGTGTGACAATGAATTTTAGCAATGTAAGGACTCAAGCCCAGCCAGCCCAATGCAGAGGCAATGAGTAAACTCAAACGGTAAACCCCTGCTACAGTGCAGACATGATACCTAACCTGTAGAACGGCTAAGCTAGTCTTTTAAACCGTCAGTTTCCCACTGATGGTGACAACCCAAAAAACACAATTACTGCCCAGAATAACAGACATGTATGGAAGAAAATCTGTCTCACCGGATTCTGAAACTGAATTTCTAGCACTGAATTTATTTGCATACAAGATACAGCGTCTAAAAATTCAGTGTTAGAAATTCAGTGCAAAAAAAATTCTCTGTTAGAAATTCATTGCAAAAAAAATTCTGTGTCAGAAATTCAGTGCAAAAAAATTCAGTGTCAGAAATTCAGTGCAAAAAAATTCTGTGTCAGAA
Organism: Dallia pectoralis; assembly: GCA_029465975.1. Classification (NCBI taxonomy): domain Eukaryota; kingdom Metazoa; phylum Chordata; class Actinopteri; order Esociformes; family Umbridae; genus Dallia; species Dallia pectoralis. The sequence goes on along the minus strand of CM055754.1, from coordinate 9,614,590 downwards.
ATTCAGTGCAAAAAAAATTCTGTGTCAGAATTTCAGTGCAACATTTTTTTGTGTCAGAAATTCAGAATCAACATCCGGGATACTAAGGAAAAGCAATCAATTCTGTCTCAACTCGAACCAACATCCAGCTATCAAGTTCCGGGTTTACGTTTTAACTGGTGATCATGGTAAAGGGCCACTTCACCGAAAAAGAATATTATTTCTCACTTATCGTGGTCACTTATGTAGTAGAAATGTGAAAGAATTTTAGAAATTGGTGCCTTCTAGGCAGAGAAAAAGATTAAAATGTGTTTTTGGCTCATGTGGATGAAATACACCAAATCCCAGAATGCACTTGTTTCGCTGCTCTACAAGTCCACTCCCAAGCCACGCCTACCGGCTCGAGAGGGCAGGCAGAAGGGAAGGCTAGCTACTAATTGACTGGAAAACAAAAGACAGTGGTTTACATGAGTCTCCATGACGAGTTTCTTGCTAAAGTAATATAAATACAAGCCTTGCGTTGTACCGGAATGTACATCCAACACAAGGAAAGGACATGTAGTTAGTTTCCCGTTGAACATTTAGAGCGGGCTAACAGTGGTTGCGGGCTAACAACCACCCCAAGTTCTGAGAATATTTGTAATTAATAAAAGTATACACATTTCTTCATATTTCCCTGTACTCTTTTGTAAATCAAATTAATACATTATAGACTTGTGGAGGCTGGTTACTCTCAATGTGATTTAGCTGTAACTACTTACTGTACACACTAACTGGATTATTTCCCTTGTGTGAATTAATTTGTGTTAAAAAGGGAAATCTTATGTATATTACACAATTTAGACTGGAATTTTAAAAAGACAATGCAAGACAGGACCATGGAAACAGAGTAGCTCCTTATATGAAGTGCTTTCCTCCAATTGCAGTCAATATTACTCTAGGCAAATATATAATTTAATAGAGCAACACTAAAAGGACTACAACACTAACCACAACCAAGATGAGTTTGAACTTTTATTGTTTTTAAACATAATATAAACAATTTCACACTCATAACTCTTCCAGAGCTTCAGCAGTTTCTTGACAGCCACAGTATTGTCCGTCACAAGCTGGAAATCTCTGTCTGATGTCCTGAACAACACATGCAGGCAAAACAAGACGATATAGCCTTTCCCCAGTCTCTCTCCTTGCAGGACCCCTTCTACTGTATTGTCTGATAACAATAAGCAAACGTAAATAAAAATAATGCAAACGTCAATAAATGGTTCAAATGTTCGTAATTTTTATACTTTTTTGTCATAATCCTGTTTAATGTGTTTGTAATTAAATTCATTCAGCCTAGCTGTCTGAGGTCTTTGTTTACGGTGCAGCATGAACGAGTACAGACCGCTACTATAACAGAGTGTAGTGTGCCCAGATTAACTTGTGAAATAGACCACTAGTATAACAGAGTTTAGTGCACCCAGATTAATTTGTGATACATATAGACCACTAGTATAACAGAGTTTAGTGCACCCAGATTAATTTGTGATACATATAGACCACTAGTATAACAGAGTTTAGTGTGGCCAGATTAATTTGTGATACATATAGACCACTAGTATAACACAGTGTAGTGTGCCCAGGTTAACTAAAAGAATAAAATTACGAACATTTGAACGATTTATTGACGTTTACATTATTTTGAACATTGATATGGTCAACTACATTAAACTTCCCAGCCAGAGTTTCTAATGACACGCCCACGTCGCATCTGCAATGTCACCAGTTAACATGATCACCAGTTAAAACGTAAACCCGGAACGTGATAGCTGGATGTTGGTTGGAGTTGAGAATATAAAACTATTGCTTTTCCTTGGTATCCCGGATGTTGATTCTGAATTTCTGACACTGAATTTGTTTGCACTGAATTTGAAACAGAATGTGAAACATTTCAGTCTGTTAAGTCTGGTGGCAGCAGTGTCCAACGTTAATCCTTATGGCCTGTTGTACACGACACCGTTTCGTAGTGACTCACTTTTTCTCCCTGAGGGGTGACCCGGTCTGCTGATCAGGTCGCGTGATGCTTAGTCGCGCCCTGGCATGGCAGTCTTTACCTTGACTCTTATTCGTAAGGCATAGCCCTTCAGAGGCTTACCTTCGCACCCTTAGGGGTTAATTTACAGGCCCGTGGTGCCAGGGTCTTGGTGGCATACCTTCATACCCTCAGGGGTTTATTTTCAGGCCCACGCTGGCGGGCCCTAGTGGCATACCTTCTTACCCTCTGGGGTTATTTACAGGCCTCAGTGCCAAGCCCTTAGTGGCATACCTTCATACCCTCAGGGGTTTATTTTAATGGCCCATTGTGGCAGGCCCATAGCGGCATACCCTTACCTCTGGGGGTTATCTTAACGGCCCGTAGTGGCTTACCTTCTTACCCTTATGGGGTTTACCTACAGGCCCTCAGGGGCAGGCCCTAATGGCATACCTTCTACCCTTACAGGGTTTACTTACAAGCCCTGAGGGCAAGCCCTTAGTGGCATATCTTTACCCTGACAGGGTTATTTACAAGCCCTCAGTGGCAAGCCCTTAGTGGCATATCTTTACCCTGACAGGGTTATTTACAAGCCCTCAGTGGCAAGCCCTTAGTGGCATATCTTTACCCTGACATGGTTATTTACAAGCCCTTAGTGGAATATCTTTACCCTCACAGGGTTTATCTACAAGCCCTCAGGGGCATACCTTTTATCTTTACAGGGTCATTGACGAGCCCTAATGTCATACCTTTATACCCCGAGGGGGTTGTCCTAATGGCCCATGGGGGCAGGCCCATGGTGTCATACCCTGTATTCTCAGGGGTCTGTTTCAGGTCATTTTGGCCTATTTGATAGGGAACGTCTCTGGTTACAAATGTAACCGTAGTTCCCTAAAGGGATCAAGACGCTGCGTGTCGTCGTCATACTCCCGGCATGCCCGTGAGCACTTGCTTCAGCCTATCAGAAGCTGATTTGTGGTGTTCCGGGGAGTGCTTTTAAGGTTTCCGGGTTGTGACGTCACCCGCCTATGACGTGCCGTCTCGCCTTTGGACTGATTCCATAGGTGCCTAAGGACGCACTCACGCAAAGCGTAAAGTAAAAAAAATTAAAAATTGAGTTGAGGCGTGCCCGAGCGCTGGGATAGCACCGCACCTATCCAAACCTCTGACATGTCAACCTCCACTATGAACGGAAGCGACGGATCTGGGTGAGCCAACACCTGTGTGGAGGTGAACAGTCTTTTCAATGCACTAAAAGCACAGTCTGCCTCGCTCGACCAGCGAACCCAAGATGGCCCACCTTGCCAAAACCCCAGATAAACCTATGATAGAAGTTTAAGAATCAATTACGCTCGGCTCATACGCGATCAATCTCCATTTCCACTCCCTGAGTTATAATGTGGAACCCGAGAAACGAGACGGCTCACTGGAAAAACAGACACTTCTCCAATTTGGCATATATAGGTCATGTTCCACAAGTTGCTCCAGTACTCTGCGAACAAAGGAGACATGGTCAGTACGGGTAGCAAAGTACACCAGGATGTGGTCAATGTACACAGCTTATTCACAAAGGACTGGAAAACTGACGGCAGATTCATTAACCCATACGGCATCACCAGGTACTCATAGTGACCTGATGTGGTGCTAAAGGCTGTTTTCCACTCATCTCCCTCCCGGATACGCACTAAATTATACGCGCTCCTGAGATCCAGTTTTGTGAAAAAGCGCACCCCATGAATTGATTCTATTACAGTCGAGATCAGAGAGAGAGGATACCGATAACGAACTGTAATTTCATTAAATGATCGATAGTCTATACAGGGACGCAATCCCCGTCTTTCGATTTCACAAAAAAGAAACTCAAAGAGGCGGAAGAAGTGGAATGGTGAATTATCCCCTAAATCAATGACTCAGAGATGCACGTCTCCATCGTCTCTGTCTCTGCCTGAGACAGGGGATACACGTGACTGTGGGGCGGTACAGCGCCTACCTCTAGATCTATCGCGCAATCCCCCGGACGATGGGGTGGTAATTTAGTGGCCAACTGTTTGGAGAATACAACTGCCAAATCACTATATTCCGGAGGAATGCGCACTGTAGATACACTGTCTGGACTTTCCACCGATGCCGCGCCCGATGGAAACACCCAAACACCTTCCCTGACACTTCTGTCCCCACTCGGTTAGAACCCTCTGAGGCCATGAACACTGGGGGTTATGTAATGCCAACCAGGGAAACCCAAACACCACAGGGAAATTAGGAGACTCAATAATGTGCAATGTAATTTGTTCGGTGTGATTGTGATTACTGATCATAGAAATGGGAACTGTGACCTGCCTCACCATCCCAGACCCTAGCAGACGATTGTCTAGGGCTGTGATTGGTCGAGGACAGGCCAACAGTTTCAACGGTATGTGTAGTGTATGCGCAAACGACCTGTCCATAAAATTCCCGGCTGCGCCTGAATCAACTAGAGCCTTACAATGGGACATGGTGTGAAAACCGAGGTAATCCACCAGTATAGTGACATGCGCATCAGAGGGTCCCAATCGAGTGTAAGGTGCGTTTACCTGCGTAGCAGAAGTGTCAGACTTCCTACCCAGCCTCTGGTAACAGTGGGAGGCAGAGTGCCCTTTTCTGCCACAAGAGGTGCACTCCTTCTGCCGCGCGGTCTCCTTCTGCCTTATGGGCAGCGCCTCCCACCTCCATAGGGACGGAAGCAGCAGCAGGACCAGGTAGAGCGAGCAGAGCCGGACCGGCACGTCCGCGTCCAGCAAGCAGGTTATCCAGTTTAATGGCAATCTCCACCAGTTGTTCAAAGGAGAGTGTGGCGTCCCTGCATGCTAACTCCTTACGGACGTCCAGCCTCAAGCTACACCAAAAAAAGTTGATGTAGGCTCGCTCAACCCACCCAGCCAAGAGTACATTTTAATGCACTTTCAAAACTTACTCATCCTGAACTCAACCAATAACCAATGCAAGATATTTTACCTAGAAATTTTTACAGCATGGTATAGCCTACTGCTAAACTGCGTTACAAACGTTTTAAATCAAAGAAATATGAGCAAATTCGTTAATTTCCAATAGGCTTGCAAAGGATTAATGGCAGGAGTGGTAATTAATAAAGATTGGTAGTGGGTAACTGGTGTGTCAAAATCGAAGCTTTGCACCTGCGACCTTCAACTAACGCTGTGACAATAAGTTGAGCACCTCTGAGGCATTTGTCTCTCAAACTAGACACTCTAATGTATTTGTCCTCTTGCACTGGGGCCTCGCACTCTTTCTATTCTGGTAAGAGACAGTTTGCGTTGTTCTGTGAACTGTTTTCAGAAAAAAAAATATTTAAAAAACAAGGACATCTCCTTAAACGTTTGAACAGAAGTGTATATATGCCAGCGTCCTTCCATTACTTTTCCTAAATACGTGCATTTTACCTTGTCCCGTTTTCAGAATTGCAAAATCACAAACCGAACACTATATAAAACTACTATTTGCTAATTGCGGTACCCAGACACCGATCACACCTCACTGGGGTTATGACGTCAATGGTTGAATGGGCCATACGCAGACAAAAGACTGCCAGATACACATAGAAAATAGATTGGCTTGGTTGAATTGGAATGAACGTTTATAAAGAAATATGTTTCACTAAATAAACCGAACTAATTTATCCAATACATCTATGTATACAGCCCATTCATTTAATTTTTAACTATTTATCAGTTCTATATGTGTCATGCACCTATTGCACTCAATAATGGACCGATCTATATGAAACTGGACTGGTTTTGGTCTGATCTATATTGGACTCGTTTTGGTCTGGTCTATATGAAACTGGACGCGTTTTGGTCCGATATCATATGAAACTGGATCTGTAACGGATTAGTTTGCTGCTGTCTCATGTGCACTCATAACAACACAAATGAACACTGAGCGCAGTGCAACCCGTTATTTTGCGTGTCCTGCTCAGGCAGACGAAAGACTGCGAAATACACATAGACAATAGATTGATTGGCTTGGTTTAATTTGAATGAACTAGAAAAAAGAGGTACGTTTATAAAGAAATATATGTTTTACTATATAAACAGAACGGACATATAAAACGAAATAGATTAATGTATCTCCCGGGTAACAGCAGAATACCCGACTGTGCATGACCAATATACAAACTGTGTTGTAAAATACGTGTTTCATTGTCTACAGTGCCTTAGTTCCTGGACTGTAATTACTATAATACATTTTACAAATAAAAATGATTAAATTATACACTGTAGCCTAATGTTTTTATTTCAAGCGTCTGGTTTGCAATACGTCTATACGGCCAATCATGCGCAAAACTTTTCATTGCACGTCGCTTGTGATCTAAAATGTTTTATCATTTACTACATCAAAATAGGACATATAGTTTGATGGATTTTAATTTATTTGATCTTTAGAAATTTAAATATCATAGCCTGTGCATTTTAAAATCATGGTTTAATTTTGTATTGGATGGTTACATAAGACAATAAATACATACTATTTTATTAAAATGTTTTACCTCATAATGCACCTAATCCATTTAATTCAGGATGATAACACAGTAGATGATCTGATGCTGTTGATGGCAGGTTACACAGTGAATGGATGGTGAAGCTGCGGAGGAGAATGTAGGTGCTAATTGGGATGATTCGTATGTTAATGACGCCAGCGGGCGCAGGGCTTTGGCGATTAAAGGAGTGAAAACAGCTCTGGCGCTTCTAGTGTTAAAGGAGCCGACTGTGAGCACTGCGAGTGTCTACCCCTGCGTACGCTTTGCTCCTGCCGGGCGCTCTTTGAGGTGGGCGGTTCGGTTTGCGCTCCTCGAGGCAGGGCGGCATCGCTTGTCGTGGGGATCGCAGGTGGATCTAACTGAGGGATTTGAGACAAGCTCGCCGTATCTCAACCGTTTTCGGCTGGATGTAGTGCCTCAGCCCCAGACCCGGAAGCATGCTATGCGGTTTCTTCCACCCAGACATCTTTACCTCAACTATCCGGCTCCGAGGAGCTCGATGTTGAGAGCATTGACGCAGCGGAGACTGGATAGTCTCCGGATAGTGATGAGTTAATGGAGGTGCTTACTTGAGCTGTCGGAAAGCTCAATATTGAGTGGCCAGCGGACCGACGTGAATCTAAACCTGACAGTAAGTTAGATGAAAGATATCTGCCTTCCCGTATTATGCCTCCACGCCGTTGTCTGCCTTTCTTCCCTGATCTCCACACTGAGTTGTTGAGGTCTTGGAAGAGACCTGTTTCGTCTGTTTATTTACTCCGCGGACGTCTACTCTAATATAGCTGAGGCTGTATCTTATGGGTATACACACAAGGCTGAGGAGATTCTCACCAGCCATTTATCGCCCGGGGCGGCATCTTTTAAGACACCGGCATTACCCACTAAGCCGCTGAAGAGTACTTTGGTATTGGTGGGCAAACCTATTTCGGCGGCAGGTCAGGCAGCATCATGCCTGCATACTATGGACATACTGCAGGCATATCAGGCTGATCTGCTATCAGACGTAGGGAAGGGGAGGAGTTAAGTGCTGACCCTGTTTGAAAACTTAGTCAGGCAGCAGACTTATCTCTCCGGGCTACCAAGGAGGCGACCAGTTCAGTGAGCCATTCTATGGCAGCCCTGGTGGCTATGGAGAGACATCTGTGGTTGACTCTGTCCGGTTTAAGGGACAAGGAGAAAACCTTTCTGCTGGATGCCCCGCTTTCTTCTGCTGGCCTTGATTCAGTCATCGAGAGGTTTCAGGAAGAGAAAAGGCAGGCGGCGGCGTTCAATACATTTCTTCCCCGCTGGTGTAACGTCTCCGGGGCTGCTGGGCGTCGACTAGCTCCTCACACTGGGTGCAGCCGAAATGGAGTCGCCGATCTGAGGACGGTCGTTACCTTTAGGAAGGCTTCGGCAAAGAAGCCCTGACGCTGAGCCCAGAGACCTGTTCTGCCAACCCCGTCGTTACGGTAAGGGGCTCTTTCAAGATGCTCTTTTCTCTAACAGACCGTGAACGCCAAGCAACCAGATTCGAGGACTGATTTGCCACGATAGATCTCAGGACGCTGGCCTCCGTCTGTTTTCCTTCTGTTCGGCCTAGTCTCCCCTGTGTGTTTGCAAAAATGCTCGGAGGCAGCCCTGGCGCTGAGGTGTTTTCCAGGGCGTCTGCATTTTGAACTATGTCAACAATGTTGATTTGGCTCAATTGGAGCTCTAAGCGGCTTGGCATCGAGGTGCCTTTCTCGCTCACATAAAGAACCTGGGATTGAGGTGTCGAACAAGAGTCACTCACAGTGAAACAGTTCAGAAACTGTTAAATTTGTTGGCAGCAGTGTCCAACGTTAATCCTTGCAGACTGGGGAAAGAAGACTCCATCCCGAGGGGATGGAGCGCCTTGGTAATGTTTCGGTGGTACTGAGATAGACCTTGTTGCCACTGGGGATATTGGTTTAACGAAATTTCATCAAGGTATCTGCTTCCAAGTAATTGTCTTATTTCTTCTCAGCTTCAATGATACTGAACACACATATACCTGATCATTTTTAGATTTCAAATGTATTGCTTGTTATAGTTGAAACGCTTATTAATACATGAAAAAAGCATGCTGGGTATTTCAGGTGTACATTTGCCCTCTTGTCCGGTGCCCATTAGTGCAGGCTGGGGTCTCCTTTACCACCCCACTCCAGCCGTGCTTGTCATCCCTCACTCATCTGTAGGGTAACCTATCTAGCTTATGGACATATATGTTGGCACCCCGACGCACCCTGTTGACACTCTTCACTCCAGGAAACAGACCCTTCTTCATCACCACCCCCCGGCACTCAAATGCCTGACAGTTAATATATATCTGCCAAAATCTGTGTCTTTAATCCCTACTTCCATGCAAGGATCCTGTTACAGCCTGCTTTGAGTAGGCCAGCTGTTTAAACATAATGATTAATTAAAGGAATTCTGTTTGTAAAACAATCCCCAAACATCTCTGATCCTCTCTGCTCCCCACTCAAACCCCTCCTGTCCACTCCCACCAGACCCCAGCTCAGCTTCGGCCTCAACCCAACAAGCGGTTAGCCATTATTAAGACCCAGAAGTGGTGAAGCGAGGGGTCTCCTTGCATTATGCATTATTCTCCCAGAGGTCCCCCACATTAGCAAGAAAAACATCTTGGATGGAGGAAAGGGGAGCGGTGTTGATAGAAAGGAGGAATGGACCTTTGCAGGATAGCCGAAGGTTTGGGGGCCGGGAACACTAGAGTGAGAGTATGTTTTATTGCTTCATCTCTTTGCAGGTTAGGTCTTGTTGCAGATACAAAACTGGATGTATTATTTTATGCTCCCTTGGTAGATCTGAGTCCTTCTCTCTCTTTCTGGTTCTTGTGAGCAGCGCAGGTGCTAGCTATTCATCATGAGCAAGACAGATGTCTCAACTCCCATCAGGCCGTGGTAAGCGGTGACCTTGCTAATTCACACCGTCACATCATGGTCATAGGATCCATCGACACACACAGATAACACACGCATGTGCCTTCAAACACAAACACTTTGACGTTAACAAACGCACACAACAAAGCACATGAACTGCTTTGACTTGGAGAAACCAGAGAGGTTTGCATGCTCACAGGACATATAGCATCTCGCTGAAACATTGCACAGACACCAAGAGGAATGAAAACTGCTCGGGCCGCACCTAGCAAATGAGACATGCTCTGAATAACGCCACGGGTCAGTCTGTAAAAGCTCACATACTTTTTAGCAACAAAAAAACAAAGGGGCTCCTGAAAGCAATTAGTTCTAAACTCAGAGACATGCCCTGAAAAAATGTACTTCCTAAAAAGCCAATAGGGATTTATTTTCCCATGAGGAGTTTGCCTTGTATCTGCATAATAAAATTGGCACTGCATAGGACTTGGTGAAATAATTAGTGTACAGGTCTGCAATAAATGCTCTTTGCTACTAGGGTTACAGGCCCATTTCTCCTATGTCACCTATGGTCTTTGGCATCAAACAGACTACTGTCTATCACTGGATCTAATGGTTTAAATCTTGTTTCTCAACTTGTTTCACACCACAATCCCAGTTTTAAGACCAAGAAATGTGGAACGGAGCCAAAGCATAGCCTTTTCTCCTGCCCCAGGATCTAGAGTTAGTTCGTCTTACTGGGACAGCCAGTCTAGTCTGCACTTTACTCCATGGAAACAATTGTGGTGGACGTAAATTTGAATGAGCCAAAGAAAAGTTCAAGCCAGATGGAGGCTTTGACCGATTAGTTTGTTATAGTGAATTATTTGATCTTTCCAGTCCTGTCTGCTGAAATCTCCTCAAGGTCGGACTGGCCATCTGTGTGATCTGAAGAATCACAGAACGGCTGGTACTCCAGGACGGCCGGCGGGCCGGCCCGCCACACACGGGCCGGCCCACCACACACCACACACACAGTCATCACCTGTTTTTTTCCCCCACTAATCTGCTTCACTGCAATTAAAACAAATTGCGCAATTGTGACTTATAACAAATAACAAATCCAATTGGGATATCCCTGTTTGGAGTAGTGGTTGGTGCCAAGGGGCACTGGTTCGATTCCCCCCACAAGATGCCAAATATATTTTTTGAAATTGTTTTAAAGCTTTTATTTTCTGAATTCTATTTTTGCCCATGTGTGTTAAAACAGCTAAACTTCAACATTTAGCTGTAAAATGCCACATGCAGTAGCTAATATTAAGAAATATGTTGTGCTTTTACTTTTAAAAAGTTTCAGTGCGCTGATTGCATTGGGCCAGGCATAGTCAAAGTCCAGGGCCGTTTTTTAGTCCCAGTCCGTCCCTGATATCTACTCATATTTCATGCTTGTGAGGTAACTTCACAGAGAGAGATAAAGGGTGGAGTACACTGTCACCCGGAACTTAGCTGATGGATGGAAAGGTGGAACTTACAGTGTTATTGCAGTGCTCCAGTCTCTCCGGCGTTCTCCGAAATTCAGAAAACTCTGGAATTCCTAGATGTATTTGATTAACCCAACCAAAAACCCCTCTCCGTGGCCACAAATATTTGTTTCTCTTAGCTAGGCCGAATGGGTGGTATTCTGAGATAGGCCTTTGCTCTTTACTTCCAGATGCTCAAGAGGAAATCGTTTGCACTAGTCGTCATGCCCGATTGGCATTGTTTGGACAAGATCCAGCCTCTAACGAGCTGAAAAGACACATATATAGCTTCACCTCCACCTTGCCCTGCTGCAAAGTTTGTACTACCTGAGCATGCAGACATACATGCCATGTTGGATTGTGACTTATAGGTCATGAGCACTTGTGAAGAGACCTTTGGCAAAGTGACAAACATTCCCCCAAAACTCTACTGTTGGCTGCCAGCGTTTACACAGTTTACACAGAGGAGTGCAACAAAGTGCAGGTAGAAACAGCCAGGTAGGCAAGAAGATGGACTGAGACGACAGCAGAAAGAGGAAACGACAGTGTTCCTAGCAGGCAGTCAGAGATCTGGATTTTCAATTGGGTCATTGGTCAGGGAGTGGTGTGATTTGGAATTTCAGAATCCTGGTTAAAAAACCTGGGCATCTTCGTGCTTTGTGGGGCTGATGTGGACCTTGTGTTCCTTTTCGGCACTAAATGTCTTGCCTGCTGTCTTGCCTTACTGGAAAGAAAAACAAAAGAGGAAAAAACGAATTTTGCTGAAGGTTCCTTTATTCTGGCAAATCTCAGCTGCACCTGTGATGACAACCGCTTGTGTGCAGTGTAGTGATTGTGTAATGTTGAATGGGAGGGCTCGGGCTGGTGGGTTGACATAGGGGCTTAGTCTGGGGTGGGGGTTGAGGCATGGTCTGGGTTAATGGGTGACAGAGTTCCTCCAACCTGTAAATTCATGACAAGACCCAGACAGTCACCCTGAAACCTCCACCCAGATTCTCCCGATGGAGTACAGAGATAGCGAGGATAAGGGGGGGCGGTTGGGGCAGAAATCCAAGTCTATTCCATACCGCCCTTTTCCCCACCCATCCCAAACCCCTCCTGCCCCTCTAACTGCACAAATACACACACACACACACAAACTCACTGAAGTTGTTTTAAATCATAATAGTAACCAGACTGTAATCACATTATTGCACACATGGTGATTTTGACAAGTGGAGTGGAGTCATGTGCTAGCGCTTTGGCAACATTCACACACACCACTCCCAGCTGTGATCTCAGTCCCCCCTCACCACTAACCTCCCCTGCCCCCCTCCCAGACCCCAGACTTATGTATGCTGCTCCACTTCACAGTGCTTGTTGTGTAGGCTATGTATTTATGTATATTTACATCTATTGGTATGTTTGTGTGTGGCTGTACATGTGTGCTTAAATATAATTTCATGTGTACTCAGTGTGTGTATGGTGAAGATAGGTGTGTGTAACTCTGTGTTAGGCTTTATGTGTGCATTGAAGTGAGCATGCGCTTGTCGTGGCAGTGATAGGATGGACCAGTTAACCAGCCCCAAAGCCTCCACAGAGCCTCAGGATAACGTGAGAGTGAAAAGATCAATGTTCGGAGCGCTTGCTTATCCCATCGTCTCTTTCATTCCGAGGTGTGGCTGCACTCACAGCCACTGCTAACAAGTTCAGGCTGTTGGGTGGGCCTCCCTCTGCCAGCTGTGTGTGTGTTGGGGGGTTCAAACCTTTCTATAAGGACTAAACCTCAATTGTAGTAGTGGGAGGATTCAGCAAAACCCCTAGGAGGCTAAATTACCTTTGGATGGGCAGTTATCAGATCCAACCTTTTAGTTACAGTACATGTGTCTGTCATTAAAAAAAGATGTTACTGTGCATTTGACTGAAAGATCAACTACTACTTGTATAAGTTATTCATGCAAATATTATTGAAACTCAGTGAAAAAAGACTTACCAAAGCTGCAGCTGGCTCAAAACATCAGACAGACATTAGTTTACCAATAGATGCAGAAATAACAATGGCTTCATGATTTCTTGATGAATATTATGGATACTCTGTCTGGATTGTCTCTTCAGTCAGATAGCTTACAAATCATACTCCCATATTTACCCAAACACACACAATTCCAGGAGTGTCTTTACAGTCCCCAGGCATGGAACAGAAGCAAGTAAACACAAGTTAAAGCGCCCCTGCCTGCTACATCACAAACATGCCCATGGAACAAGGCTGGCAGGTTCCACGCATGCACAGCTGGATCCCATCAGATGGGATAGGCATAATGAGGCGTCCACAGAGCAAGCAGTTCTTTATTGAGAAGGACAGAAGGGAGAAGAAAGGTGGAAAGGCTGCAGAGGAGCCCAGTCCTTCTAAACCACCAACAGGAGGCCGCTAACCGGAGGCTGTCTCGATAACACTGCCACCCAGTCACAGCAGTTTGTTTTCTGTTGGTAATTACTTCTTCCTGCTCACACTCTTGAACCTTAACCTCTAACCCCAATTATAATTTTACACCAAACAAAACAACTGAACTAATAATAAACATTGTCTTTATAGGATAATATATTAAGTTAATTCTATAATATTGTCTCAGGGTCTTTTGGTTCATCGATAGTAAAACTAATTTGACTGTTCCTCACTCGCACACATGGTTCTGTTTAGTAATTAGTAGGGTTTTTAAGTTGGTCTATTTGTGTCTCACTTCTCTACTGTATTATGAAAAACGTGTCATTATGAAAAAGGAGTGCCTACAAATGAATAAATTTGGAATTGTGAAATACAAGTCCCTTGAAATAAATAACTGTTGTCTTATGGAAAAAGTAATTTTGAAATAAAACATATTTCTTTACATATTCAGCGCAAATAATTTGATTGTGCACGTCGCTTGTGATCTAAAATGTTTTAGCACTACATCAAAATAGGACACACAGTTTGATGGATTTTCATTTATTCGATTTTTTAAAATGTAAACGCCATAGCCTGTGCATTTTAAAATCATGCTTTTTTGTATTTTATGGTTACAAGACAGATACATAGTATTTTAGTTTTTTTTTTACTTCATAATTCATCGTTATTCATTTCTGTTAGGATAATAATAACACAGTAGATGATCTGATGCTGTTGATGGCAGGTTACACAGTGGATGGCTGGAGAAGCTGCGGATGAGAATGTAGGTGCTAATTGGGATGATTCGTATGTTAATGAGGCTGGCGGGCGCGGGGCTCTGGTGCATAAACAGGGGTGCAAACTCATCAGGGGTGAAAAAGGTGACAAAGACCGAACCCCCCTATAGCATGCCCCCGGGAAGAAAGAAATATCAGCTTGAAAATGTGGCTTTACAATCGATTTTATCACGAGGATATAGGTAAAAACTCCTCTTGGAATTTCTGTTGAAAAGTGGTGGGGACAACAGATCAGATGAAAAAACATTACAGCAGGACGGGAAAAATATTGAATAACGGCGCATCAAAAATGTGCATAGTGAGTTCAATATTAGACTGACATTGGTCAGTAGCCAATCTGCGTGTTAGGGGCGTGGTTTTGCGAAGGGTCAATTGGTCGGAACCCTTTCACACGTAAGCTTAAAATATTCTAACTGATCCCCCAGCAGTGGCGGCTGGTGAAATATATTCTTGTGGGGCTGTGCCATGCTTTTTTGTTTCTGTTACCATCGCAATACAATTTAGCTCAAACTGCAGGACAGCAGTGCTCAGTGAAATAGTCTGTAATTATCTAATGCCAATATTAAAAAGTTGAGGCATTCTTACACAAAAACATATACATCATATTGCATAAACGCAAGCCTTTATATATATATATATATATATAAATAGTTTATAGGAAATTACACTGTATAAATGATGTATACTATAGAAATGGATATCAAGTGGCTGAACTCAAACCTTTGACTGGAAGAATAGCATAAAGTATTTTATTGATCAAACTAAATGTAACAAATTGTTAATGTGCTCCAGAACAAAACAACATACAGTAATATTATCATGCCCACGCAAGGCCAAGTCAAAAGCCCCATAAAACTTCACACAATCGATCATTTTGGATAAAATGTGCCTGTTTTTAGCCTTCCTACCTTCCTACCATCGTGTGATGACTCAGGGTGGCGCAACAGAGAAAAAAGTAGTTCCACAGGGTGAAAAAGATTCACGCAATAGAAAATGTATTACGCATACTCGTAGACCCCCCCCCATATATTTTTATTGCGGATCTACACAAATCACGTGGATGACCTATTTTAAAGTAAAAACGGCGAATTTCGCCGAAAGGTGACAAGTTTGCACCCCTGATAAAGGAGTGAAAACAGCTCTGGCGCTCCTAGTGTTAATTTGTGTAATACACGCCATCCAAACGTGGATATCTTGCTCTGCCTGGCTTTCTAAACTTCACCTAAAGGATCTGTGACAAGAAAACATAGAATCTTCTCTATCTAATGGCTATCTCCCATTTAAAAAAGCGAAAACATTAGAAGTTGTATATGCAATTGTATAAGGACAGTATACAGCGGCAAAAACAACTTTTGCAGGGCAGCAGTGCAGACATTTTTGAGTCAGACGGTAAATATTGCAGCATCAACAGCAGCAACCAGCATTCCCTGCCAGCCTGAATCAGTAGCCTGCACCCCCCTGCCAGAAGTGGCAACCAGCTCTTCCTCCTCTGCCCTAGCCCACAGAGGTTTAGCCTCTTCCTCCTCTTCCTGAGCTCGATGCAATATGGCCCTTATCCTTGATGTTTAACCGGTTCTTGACAGGGACCCAAATCTCAATTTCCGCCTAAAATGACCCAACCCAATCTAAATGGATATTGCTCTGGAACAGGACCATGTAGTGTCACGGTGTGTAGGTGGACAGAAGGACGAAGCCAGGCAGAGTAGCGGACAGCATAATAACTAGTTCTCTCAACGAGATTCCCAGGTACAGTCAACACGTAACATTGAACAATTCCACACAAAGACAAGACCAAATGTTTGGGTACAGCACATCCCTCGCTGGCACCCAACATCGCTCCTCCGGGCCGTACCCCTCCCACTCCACGAGATACTGAAGGCCCCCTCAATGTCCAGGGGGTGCGGGGGGAACTCCAGCAGAAACTCTGCCTACTCCCCCGGCCGGTCCTGACAATATGACCTCAGGAACCTCCCGAAATCTTGATTGACTCTCTCCACCTGCACATTAGCCTCTGGGTGGTAGCCGGAAGTCAAACTGACCGAGACCCCCAGGCATGTCATAAACGCCTTCCAGACACTAGACGTGAACTGAGGGCCCCGATCAGATACTATGTCCTCCGGCACCCCGTAGTGCCGGAAGACGTGTGTAAACAGGGCCTCTGCGGTCTGCAGGGCCATCGGGGTACCTCCCAGGGGCCGGAAGCGGCAGGCCTTTGAGAAACGATCCACAACGACTGTAGTGTGACCTTGGGATAGAGGGAAATCAGTCAGGCCATGGTCGCCGTGGAACGGGCAGAGGTTGTAACCCGCGGTGTCTAGGTGCCTAACACTGGGCACATACGGAACACGAGGAGAATAACAACCTCACATCCTTGGCCAGACCAGGCCACCAATATTTATTGGTATTGCAGCACACTGTCCGACCAATGCCTGGGTGACCCGAGGACATCGATGTGTGGGCCCAGCAGATGAGACGGTCGCGAACATCCAGCAGCATGTACCCACGCCCCTCGGGGCACTGAGGAGAAGATGGATCAGTGCGTAATGCCCGCTGGATGTCCGCATCCAGTGGTTAAAGTGGGATTTGGCAGGTGGGGGAACCCTCAAATTTTGTGTAGATGCAAGAGGGAAAAATGACTCACCGTGGGACAACAGAATGAGTATTTCAATACGTTTTGGGACAAGAGTGTGACAGTGGCACAAAGTATCACAATACTTATTTATTAGATATTTTAATGGTTTTACTTTTGTCTATGTACATCTACACTGATATGATTTACTACAGTAAAATTGCTGAACTCCGCAATATGGAAAACAACCTTGTCCAAAACTGACTCAAATTTAACACACCAAAATGGCTGAAGGCAACTATAACAGAAACAAATCACAACCTAGATCAGGGGTGGCCAACCAGTCAGACACTAAGAGACACATTTTTTTACTGTACCGCAAAGAAACACATCTTGAACATGGACAAAAATAATATTCAGAAAATAAAAGCTTAAAAACTATTTCAAAACACATGTAGCAGCTGGCGAGGGGAATCGAACCCGCAACTTCTGGTTCTTCAGCCAAACGCACTAACCACTGCACCAAAAGGACATATAGCGGCAGAGGCAAGTAGTAGCTATTTGTTATAAGTTGTGCAATTTGAGTTTTGATTACACTGCTGCACAGTCCCAGAATATGACGTAATTACGTCGGTAAGCGTGTTAGTGAAGGCGGGGCCACGGGGTGATATTACGTTTTGATTGGTCATTAAGCGTGTTTGTGAAGGTGGGGCCACAGGGTGATATTACGTTTTGATTTCGGAAAAACTAATTCAAAAGGAACACCAGGCTTGCTGCATTTTGACAGTGAACGCGATTTTTTTAACAATAGCCTTCCATCACCATATCATTGATATTATTGAACGTATTTATTTAATAATTTATCTGAGCCCACTTTAACCCCTGTCCGCATCTACCTCCCACATTACCGGTGCCACTATAGAGGAGGCAGGAAGAATAGGTGAGTTATCAACCTGCCTCTCCTCTCTGTCATATAATCGAGACAGAGCGCCTGCGTCTTCTTCGTGCCCAGAATGTACGATAACGTAAAATCAAACTGGGTAAAAAACTACGCCCACTTGGCCTGGCGAGGGTTAAGCCTCCTAGCAGCCCTTATGTACTCCAGGTTACGAAGGTCAGTCCAGACTACAAACGGGTGTTTCGCTCCCTCGAGCCAATGTCTCCATTCTGTCAGAGCTCTGACTACAGCTAACAGCTCCCGATCACCTACGCCATAGTTTTGTTCCGCCACACTGAGTTTCCGCGAGTAGTACGCACAGGGACGTACTTTGGATGGTGTGCCCGAACGCTGAGACAGTACCGCACCAATCCCAACCTCCGACGCATCCACCTCCACTATGAACGAAAGCGATGGATCAGGGTGAGCCAAAACCTGTGCAGATGTGAATAGCATTTTTAGTGCCCTAAATGCGCGGTCTGTCTTGTTCGACCAATGAATCCGAGATGGCCCCCCCTTCAACAATGATGTAATGGGAGGGTAATTTAGAATTTTGCAATCTTTGTGAAGAGGTTGTAATGGTAGTATAGGGTACTGAAAAATCCTGCAGACGGGACAGCTGTCTAGATTAGGTTAACCACTTCTTGACAGGCGGGGATCGTTGCAGTACCCTAAATAACCACTAGGGATACTTGCAGTACCCTAAACAACCATTACAACCTCTACACAAAGATCGCGAATTCAAAAACGCAGTTTAATAATATACTACATGCTTATATTGTCCATAAAGGTTAGAATCTCCCCTTTCTAACAACATTTTCTGTTTTAAAATAGCTAACACAGACCGTTTTATTAGCAAAAGGACAGCTAATTGCGCCGATGACGTCATCATTGTTGTAAACACTTTTTAATCAAAGCGATAAAATACGATAATATTGTACTTACATCAGCCAAAGTTTATCGTTTTTCATTTCCTATATTCGCAGGGATATTATTAGCAGCGTTTATGATCCATAATATTCCATAATATTCCGTATTCAGGCGAGACCAGGGGTCCGTTTCAAAAAGCAGGTTTAGTGAAAACTCGAAGTAAGTTAACCCTTAGATAAGGGAAACTCTGGGTTGTCTGTTTCAGAAAGGGAGGTAACTAAACCTCAGAGTCAGTCACTATGGTAATTGAGCCTGTGAACCTAATCTGGTCGGGAGCAGGTTTTCTTCAATATTTCTCCTCCCTCTGACATAGCGCTCTTTCATTTCCTCATTAATTAATTCAGTCTGTATCAGGTGCATTTTAGTGCAGTGTTGTCATCTGCATGCATAAAATAGGATTGATTTATTAACGTTATAGATTAAAAAAAAAAATTCTCGAACATGGCTTGTCCTTTTGTTACACGATCCTGCAGACGAAGAAGCGGTATTACTTCACAGAGTTAAACACGTCGGGAGATGATATTGAGGAAACCCGACTAGATGTATTTTAATTTCCAGATAACTTCCTATCTGAGCGGTATACTTTTTCTCCACAGTCTATCAGATGTGTACATAACCTTATCCATCCTCACTAATGTAACCCATCGTGGACATGCTCTTACATCCGAGCAGATTATTTGTGTCGCATTACGTTTTTTGCAAACGTGATTTTTAGGGCAGTATTAGTAGGTTACAACATATATTAAACGTGTTTGTAGTGTTCCCTGGACCCAAACCAGTGAGAGACATTAAATATGAGGTCCGATTGCAGGCGAATAACGTAAAACCCTTTACAATGAATAGTTATTAATTAAAATTCGGTTAATTACATGGTGCTGCAAGATCAGACTATTATAAATTATTAGAATTTATTTTAGGATTTCTTAATGCGATTGGCTGCATTGATGGCACACAAATGTATTTTTCACTCGCAGGATTGCACCTAAATGAAATAGATTATAGCTTCAATACCATTCCACCAGTTTTGTGATTAAATATGAGCATGGGTGTGTATTTCAGGCCTGTGTGTAGTTTTTTTTTTACAAACAGCGTGTAAAAAATGTAATTTCCCAACTGGGACATAGTAATAAGTATGAATTTAAATTATTGTGTAAATTAAAAATCAAATGCAAACACTATATTGGAACTTTGCGTTGACCCGACCACCATTTTTTTCCTAAATATGTGTTTGCTGTAAGCCTGAATCCGTATTTCAAGCTCAATTGGGGTGACGTATGCGGTAGTAATGCTAGTTGCCATTGTGACCCTTGGTCACTGTGTCTGAACGGGTCCTGGGCCCATTACAGGCAAGCAGTCACTACGGCAAACAGAGGTTTTAGCAAAGAGCTATTTATTTTATAAAACAATAAACCGTATGTGGACAGGTTGGCTGGCAGTGCCTTAAATAAAATAAATAATAATACACACAGATAACCAAAGCAATAAATCCCTCACCAAAAATACATAACCACCTTTCTCACTCAAAACAAACAACATGAATGGTACAAAAACAGTGACAAACGTCTAGCCGATTATCCCTCCCAGTGGGCAACGTCGCCACAGCATAAATAACACCTCCATATACACTCACGCTACAAACAGAAACACAAACAGTTATCGCTTGCAGCATGCCACCTCTCCGTAGCGCAGTCGGGGCAAGCGACCACTAAGACCACGGCTAAATAGTGACAAGGTGCAACTCATTACCTGTTCCCCTCCAGTACAAAAACCCCCACCTTGGTTCCGCCCACTTTGCCACATTCACCCCCCCAAACTTGGAACAGGGACCCCCTGTCTTGGCCTACCACTGAGCCCCGACCTACACCCAACTCTGCAATCTTACCCTCGGTCTACCACTCTGAGAATGGGCCAGCTCTGCCTGAACAGCCTCAATTCTCCCCCCTTGGTCCACCTTGGCTGATCGAGGCAACCGGAATGGGTTGGTGTTTAATCCAGCAGTTCTTCGCTCTGACCTCCTCAGTACCACAGGTGACGGGGCCCTCTCACTTCCCCCTTCATCATCCTCTTCCGACTCTGATGACACCACTGGTTCTACCGGGGCCGGACTACTGGCTATGACGCCTTCTGCTTTCCTTGGCTTGGCCCTGGTCTCTGGGTTTGTCTCCGTATCCCGTATCACTCTCCTCCACTCCCCATCGCTGCTGCTTTCAGAGTCCTGCTCTGCCGGTGGATCCTGCACAGGATGGATGTGTAGCCCAGGGCCACAGGGCCGCAACTCTGTACGATGAACATTCCTCGGGGCTTAGATGCATCCAGCGGTGCCACCGTGTAAACAGGCTTGTTGGGGCCCAGTCTTGCAACCACCTGATACGGTGCAGGCAGCCATAGGTCCTGAATTTTATTCCGCCCTGTGAAAAGCCTATTGCGCAGATAAACCAGGTTGCCCGGCTGTAGAACACTGTCCTTTGCTGGTGGTCCAGCACTCCTGCGGCGAGCCTCTGCCGCCTTCTCCATCTCTCTCCCAGCATCCTCATACGCCACTCTGAGCTTCCTTTGATGGTTCTGGACCCACTCAGTCATACCTCCCTGGGCCACATCTTGCTCCTCTCTTCCCAGCAGCACATCCATTGGCACATACGGGGCCCGTCCAAACAGCAGAAAATAGGGAGAATACCCTGTACTTTGGTGCTCCGTGGTGTTATAGGCATACACCAGCTCCGGAAGGTATTCTACCCACTTCCTCTTCTTTTCTGGGACCAGGGTACGGAGAAGATTATGCAATGTTCTGTTGAAACGTTCACATTGGCCATTTCCCTGAGGCCGGTATGCAGTTGTCCTACTTTTCCTCATCCCGTACAGCTGGCAAAGGGCCTGGACTACTCCTGCTTCGAAACACTTCCCTTGGTCTGAGTGAATTCGGGCTGGCACTCCGTATGGCTGAATCCAATGCTTCACCAGACACTTGGCAACTGTAATGGCCCGCTGGTCCCTCGTCGGCACTGCCACTGTAAACTTTGAAAAAACATCTGTAAGGACCAAAACATTCTCCCGCCCATCTGACGAGGGCTCCAGAACTGTAAAGTCCATTGCAATAATTTCGAGTGGCCTGGATGCTAACAAACACCCCAAGGCAGTCGCCACTCTCGGCTGCAGAGCTTTGGACAAAATACACCGGGTGCAGGACTTGCAATGCTCCTCCACATCACTGAACAGGTTGGGCCAGTAACACCGTTGCCGCACCAGACTAAAGGTTCTCTCCACTCCCTGGTGTCCATGGCCCTCATGCATGTGTGCCAGAACCCCCTTCCTCAGAGCCTTTGGTAAAACTAGTTGCCTCGTCGGCCCCTCTTTCGCATCTTGCCGCATCCGGTACAAGACCCCTTCACAGACCACCAACCTTTTCCACTGCTTCAGCAACACCAAAGTGTTGGACCCCTCTGCCATCCTCTCCACCTGGCTTGGCTTCTGCCCCCTCGCCCAGTACTTCCAGAAGGCAGAGATGACCGGGTCTTTCTTCTGCAGTGCCAACAACATCTCTGTACTGTAGGAAGGGAAGCTGGTAGTTACAGTGGATTCCGGGATAGCAAGGCTGGTTGCCACCTCGTAAGAGGTAACCTGATGTGGAGTGGAAAGAAACCCCTGTGTTGCTTGAATGCTCTGCTCCACTTTCCCTTCTGAGGTCTGGACAGCTGGATACTGGCGTGACAATGCATCTGCAGCTGTATTCTGACGCCCTGGGCGATAAAGTATCTGAAAATCAAATCTTGCCAACTCTGACACCCAGCGTTGCTCCACAGCCCCTAACTTTGCAGTCTTCAAATGGCTCAGGGATTGTTGTCTGTCAACACAGTAAATCTGCGTTCCAATAGATACTCCCTGAACTTATCAGTGACTGCCCACTTTAGGCCCAGCAACTCAAGCTTCATGGCACTGTAATTGTCCATGTTTCTCTCAGAGGCTCTGAGTCCTCTACTGGCATAGGCAACCGGCCGCCGCTGGCCATCCAGCTCCTGGGAGAGGACAGCTCCTAACCCCTGGTGGCTAGCATCGATCTCCAAAACAAATGGTTTTGTAAAGTCAGCATAGCCCAAGACCGGTGCAGAGGTCAACCTAAGCTTTAAGCCCTGAAAGGCATCCTCACATGCCGAATCCCAGTGCTGACAGAACACACGAGCAGGTAAGACGGCCTTCTTAGGCCCTGGAGAGCCCAGTGCACTTAGAGCATGCAGCGGGGCAGCAATACAAGCAAAATTCTTCACAAACCTCCTATAGAAGCTTGCAAAGCCTAAGAAGGACTTCAACTCTGCCAGACTCTGGGGCGATTTCCACTCCTTCACTGCCTGAATCTTCCCTGGATCAGTGGAAACTCCGTGTGCTGAAATGACATGGCCCAGATACGACACCTCTGGCTTAAAAAAGGAACACTTACTCAGCTTGACTTTGAGATTAAAGTGCTCGAAGCGGGACAACACAAGGGCGAGGCGCTGCAGGTGTTGTTCAAACGTTGACGAGAACACTACCACATCATCCAGGTACAGCAACAGAGACTGAAACCTTTGATCACCCAGAATACGTTCCATTAACCGTTGAAAGGTCCCGGGTGCATTGCAGAGACCAAAGGCCATTCTTGAAAACTCATACAACCCAAAAGGGGTACAGAAAGCTGTCTTGTGCTGATCTTGATCTGCAACTTTTACTTGATTATAGCCACTGGCCAAGTCGAGCGTTGAAAACCACCTTGCACCACTTAGCGAATCCAAAGACTCTTCAATCCGGGGGAGGGGGAAGGCATCCTTCCTAGTCTTGGCATTCAAGCCCATGTAGTCCACACACATCCGGATGGAACCATCCTTCTTCCTCACAATTACCAAGGGGGAAGAATAAGGGCTGCAGCTTTCCCTAATCGCCCCCTGTTCCAATAGCTGCCTAATGTGGGCCTTAACCTCTTCATACTGTCTAGGAGGGATTCTTCTGTACCGCTGCTTGATTGGAACACAATCGGTAAGTGGGATCTCATGTTGAATCACCTCGGTACAACCCAATTCCCCATCTGAACTTGCAAACACATGGGTGTATTTGCCTAGTACACGCCTGACTTGTTCAATCTGCTCCTCTGTAAGCCCAGGAAACTGCAACTGGGCAATCTTCAGGTGAATTTCATCACTACCTCCTGGGGTCATATGCTGCTCCATTAGTAAAACATGTTCCTCCCTAGGACCCACTCTCTCAAATACCACCGAAGCAGCCTTCCCCCCCACAACCTCAACTGGGTGAACTGAAGCCAGACGTGTCTGAGGCTTTAGGGTCACATCCACGGTACCCACATTTATAATGGGCAACGCTAACTGTCCGTTTCTCACTTGTACCACCGCACTGGGCACTACTAAACCCCCTGCTAACACCCCCTCATTGCTCCCTAATCCCTCAACTAGCACTGGGAACACTGACGAGATCCCCCCCTGGGCACCCCTTACTGGGACGAAACACACAGATCCAGCAGGTACATTAAATGAAACAATGTTTGTTACAAAGTCAGTGGCACCTGTCGGTACAAACTGCTCAAACTGACATACTTCAAAAGCAGCCCTCCAACCTGGGTCACCCTGAGCCATCGAGACAGGAACCATGGTAGGGCCATCGCGAGGGATTAGCAACTCATAGCATTCTTTAATCACATTCATGCCTAGCAGGCCTGGAACTGCCACTTTACGTGCCACAGCCATGAGGCCTACGGGGTCCTTCACGACCAACTGACAACCGCTGTATGGTCTTACCCAGCGCTTGGACATCGATCTCAAAGTAACCGAGATACGGAATGGTTAGGCCATTAGCTGCCCTCAATGCGAGCCACCCACAGTCAGTTAACCCTCTACACCCCTGTGAAAAGAAGTGTTGGCGGAAAAAAGACTCAGTGACAGTGGTAACCATCGACCCAGTGTCTATCAGACACTTCACCTTGACTCCCCATCAACACTTCCACCACCGGACTCTGTCCCACCAGACATTCATACACTCTATCCTGCTGGCTGGAGCATCCCTCTGAGCCTAACCTTCCTCCACCTGTGGTTTGGCCACTCACCACAGGGGTGAGCGTTTCCCGGTTGCTCACCTACATGGGCCGCCTGGTTCCCCATGCTCCCTAACCTTTCCAAGGGAGCACTGCTCTCACTGCGCCTAGCAGGAGGTAACTGGCAATTTCTAGCAATGTGGCCTACACCCTGGCACTTAAAACAAATAGGTCTCCCGCTGGATCAAATCGGGGCCCCTGCCTACGTGTTTCTGCAGATAACCCCTGCATTATAGACAGCCTATGAGTCATGTCATCTATCTGGACCTGTTGCCTCTTCAGGACCTCCAGAATGCCCGTTAGAGTAGGGTCCGATGCAACGGGGGCTACAACCACGGCGTTTGTTCCGACAGGCTCCGCTTCCAGCCCACAGGAGGTAACAACTTTTCGAACCTGGTCTCTAACCCCGTACTCCTCCCCCCACAGCAATGCTTCCTTACGAATGTCAAAAAAAGAAAGGTCTGGACTGTGTCTAATTACCCTCTTAAGCTCCCTTCGCAAGGCAACCTCCCGGACATTTTCTGCAAATTGATCCCGTAGCGCAAAATCACTACTCCATGCTTCCTTAACATTACAATGCCCAACCTCCTCCATGATAGACATCAGTGCATGGGAAAATTCCCTCACAGACTCACCCTCCCTCTGCTTTCTACTAAAGAATTGTTTCTGCAAGGTAGTGAGTGACTGGGGTTGCCCATAAACCTCTGTCAGAATTTCAATAATGCGTACCGGATCCCTTCGGTCAATCAAAGGGCGGTACTTAATCTCTCGTCTCGCCTCCCCTCCTAGGTGCTCACAAATGTACGCTGCCTTTTCTGGGCCAGCATAAGGGCGAAAACTTACAGCAGTGGTAATATCATCTAGCCATTCGTAAAAGGAGGTGCTAGACCCATTATTAAATACTGCACATTTTTTGTCTTTTGGCATAAAGATAACACATTCTTTGGGGTTTGAGGCCAGTCTCTCACTTCCCGCACCCGGGCTACTTGACGACCTCCCGGCAGTTGATGAGGGTGAAGGAAATGCTGTAGGAGTCTTTAGCCTCAGCTGTTCCGTCAGGGCCTCATTAGCTTCCATTAACTGTGATATGACAGCCTTATCGTCCTGTACCCTCTGCCCCAGTGCCTGAAGCTGCTCACGGACCTCCGGGTCAGACATAGCATCCGGCTTTTCTTCTTGCTTTGCCACACTCCTCAGGGTCCGAACGTTTGCCACTGTTTTTGATCAAAATAACTGAAATAACACCATACCAAGCCAACCTGCCTGTACCTCTCTTAGTTGGCCTGCTTCTCACCACAGCCACCCTGCTCTCAGCGCCAAACTGTGACCCTTGGTCACTGTGTCTGAACGGTTCCTGGGCCCATTACAGGCAAGCAGTCACTACGGCAAACAGAGGTTTTAGCAAAGAGCTATTTATTTTATAAAACAATAAACCGTATGTGGACAGGTTGGCTGGCAGTGCCTTAAATAAAATAAATAATAATACACACAGATAACCAAAGCAATAAATCCCTCACCAAAAATACATAACCACCTTTCTCACTCAAAACAAACAACATGAATGGTACAAAAACAGTGACAAACGTCTAGCCGATTATCCCTCCCAGTGGGCAACGTCGCCACAGCATAAATAACACCTCCATATACACTCACGCTACAAACAGAAACACAAACAGTTATCGCTTGCAGCATGCCACCTCTCCGTAGCGCAGTCGGGGCAGGCGACCACTAAGACCACGGCTAAATAGTGACAAGGTGCAACTCATTACCTGTTCCCCTCCAGTACAAAAACCCCCACCTTGGTTCCGCCCACTTTGCCACACCATGGTGAATCGTAATATCACGGCTCCATTCATGCTGCCTTTTTATAGCGGCGGTGCACGCATGTAACTCTGAGTGAACCTACACTGGGTTGATTGAACCAACTCAATTCAGCTGTTTTGAAACCGAAAACTCAGAGTTTTACATCTTAGGGTAAATCAACTCCGAGGTCAGGGTTAGATTTAGAGTTTGTTAAACCCTCCTTCTTGAAACGGACCCCAGACGTTTACAACATGTAACCCGATCTGTTTCACTCCAAACTGTAGTCCCCATGAGAAAAACACTTCCTGTTTTTCTCTGACATTAGCTGTAGCCTTGTTGAATAATTAAGTTCACACCCCTTTTTCCTCTTTTTTTGTCTTTGTTTTTGTTTTAGTATTACATTCTTATCACATTGTGTTTGAAGTCTAAGGAATATATGTTATACGTGGTTTATAATTGTATTGTGCATGATTGGATATGCTTTTCAATATGTTCCCTTACGAGAGTGTATATGTGGTTTTTGTATTGTTTCTTAATAGCAAATAAAAAAAAAAAAAAAAACACTTCCTGATCGAAGGTCGAAGGTAAAGACTTAATTTCCCATAGGGCTTTGCTTCCATTCGTCTACATAGAAAACTGACAGTGTAGGAGATGATGCAATACCACTAGACTGAAGGGAGAAAACACCACCTCTTAGTAAGATAATTGTATCTCGTTAATTGATATAGAGACTTGAAACAACGTCTGGCATAAAGCTGAGACCTAGGGGAACACATAGAAGACATCCAGACATACATTTTTAAAATCACTGAAACATAAAAAAACTAAAAACGTATGTTGTATGCCAGATATTGTGTTACATTATCGTTTTCTTTTAAATACTCATTACCAAAATATTCCTACATGGTTCTGTTCCAGAGCAATATCCATTTAGATTGGGGGGGGGTCATTTTAGGCGGAAATTGAGGTCAGGGGCCCTGTCAAGAAGAGGTTTATGTTTAATGAACAGGCATTTCTATATGATTTATGATATATATATATATATCTATATGATAATCTACGATTATCACCCATTCCTCCTCTCCTAGCACCCCTTCTATCTCTAGCACTTCCCCCTGCACCCACCCAGGAACAATGTACTTATTGCCTTTTTGATGTGTGTTTTAGCTATATGTGAAATGCCTGCACTAATTGTAAGTCGCTCTGGATAAGAGCGTCTGCTAAATGCGCAAAATGTAAATGTAATGTAAATATGATTTGCGATTGAGTGGTACTGAGTGTTTTACATCTATAGTTGATCCTGAACTGGCCCTCCATATGTTCTGTAGCATCTTCAATGCCATTGTGGACAAGACTGCGTCCTTAAAAACCCTGAGTAAATCTAACCCCTGGTTTACGCCATAGCTTGCTAAAGACATACATTATAGGGATGTATTTCGCCCTAAAGCTAGATTTACAGATTCTATCCCTGATTTGCAATCATTAAAGACGCATAGAAATTGTTCTGTAAAAATGTTTAGAAAAACGAAAACAACACCTTAAAGTCAACACCTTATCCGATTGTTCAGAAAATCTAGCAAATTCGAAAGGATCTCAGTGCTCATCTCCTGTCAGTTCGGGGGAGCTCTGGAGTGGGCCAACACATTCTGGAACGATGGAGGAGCAACGATGGAGGAGCAGTGTTGGACGACTTCAGGGAGTTCGTTCGCCACTTCCGTCACATCTTGGACCATCCACCAGATTGAGGGAGCTAGCCTGCCATGATGCCACTCTATCCTTTCCTGCTGTGATTCCACAACTACATTCTCGTTCAGAGCCCTCTGGCCCATGTGACCCAACAGGTGACATTCCTGGATTACCCCGAGGTTTCCCAGCATAGCAGGCGTTAGTCGAATTTTCGAAAGTTTTCTTTAATTCCTTTTCAATGTCCACTAGCCATTCGTTCACTTGACAACAGGACATTATGGTTGGTTCGGGACAATAACATGCCAATCATCATGATCACAATTAACCACCACAGAGAAATGATCAGCATGCACTTTATTGCTTATTCTCCTACCTTTCCCATTGTGTTAGGTCTTCCTTGGTTAACTCCACATGATCCTTCTTTTTCATGGCAACAGAGGGTTCTCACGGGGTGGTCGCGGGAGTGTCAGGATAGGCGTTTGGCTGTCTCTATCGGCGCAGCGATAAAGGAGAGTCCAGACCAGGTCGACACAGTGCATATTCCTTCGAAACGCAGGCCACAAAATCACCACCACACATACCGGGGGATTGCGCGATAAACCTTTGTGTGGACGCTGATTTGCCTAAGTCCAAAGACTGCTACAATGGACAAGTATGTCTCTGAATCCCTGAGTCAGGGGTTTATACGCCTCTCCAATTCACCCGCCTATCTTCTTCATTTGCGTAAAGAAGAAAGATTGGGGATTGCGCCCATGCATAGACTATAGAGCACTGAACAGCATGACTATAAGATACAACTATCCTCTTCCCCTAATTCCGTAATAGAGTGTTTGCATGGGGCGCGCATCTTCACCAAATTGGATCTCAGGAGAGGATTTAGCACAACCACGGTGCATTATGAGTATATCTGAATGCTCTATGGGCTGATGAATGCGCCATCAGATTTCCAATCCTTTGTGAACAAGATATTTTGAGACATGTGATGTGACATTGACAACATCCTTGTGTTTTCTGCCATGGTGGTTCGCTGTGTGCTTTGGCGACTGCTAGTGCATGAAATGTAATGTATATAAAAACTGAGAAATGTCTGTTCTTTCAACAGTCCATCTACTGCTTAGGATATCACATTACCAATTTGGAGGTGGAGGTAGACTGAATTTCCGCCATGCGTATTTAGCCCACTCAAACCATTGTAATGGCAGTACAGCAATTTATTGGTTTTGTCAATTACTACAGGAGGTTTATCTGAGGTTTTAACAAGATTACATCTCTTTTGAAAATGGGGTCCATCATGTCTCTGCTAGTCAACGGAGGCCGACAGGGCGTTCAGCTCCCTAAAAGTTTTGTCCACTTTCGGGCCAGTTCTGGCTCACCCCCTGATGCATCATTATCGTTCATCAGGGAGTGTGTTTCTTACTGTTCGGTGTGCGCCCAGTGTAATGCACCTAGACACCTTCCAGCGGGTAAGTTTCACCCCATACCAGTTCAACGACCATGGTCACATTTGTCTATTGACTTTGTAATTAATTTTCTTCACTTACAGGGAAACACCACCATCCTGGTTGTTGTGGACCACTTCTAAAAAGGCTGCCACCTCCTGCACCTGCCCTGTCTCCCCATGGACCTGCAGAATGCGGAAACTGTTTTTACCCATGTTAACCAGGTTATTGTAAGGTTTTATTCCCCCCCAAAATGATTTCAGTTTGTTATTGATTTGTAGTGACCCCAAACTTTTAAACAGAAGCCTGCATTACAGAAACACCACATATTGTGCATTAAACATTTGTATATAAAACACATTAGCTAAATTAGTGAGCAAAAACGCTAGTTTGTAGCGCTATGTTATGATATGTACACTGCAATTTTTGTATATATCAGAAAAATTCTTGAATCAAGCAAAAAAATGAATGCCTTAAATATAGTGTTGGTGACAAAAAGTACTGTGTATGCAATTCTAAAATCAAGCAAAATATCCTAATATAGGCATCACTTGATTTAAAAAGAATTAATATGATTTTTAAGTTACAAAACAAAGCTTGTTCACATTTGTTATTGTGTCTGAATACGATTATGTAGCTAAAGAGAAACTGAACAGGGGCAAATTGTCGGGAATGGAGGCGAGGAAACAGATACAATATGCAGCGGAAATAGTGTACTGAATAAATTTCTTGGCTCAGTGATAACAAACACTCTAGATAAAGGCACAGCAGGTCGGAACACTAAGGCAATACTCGAGAAAGGGCAATGGTAGTCTACTTAGAAATTAAGTGATTAGGGGAATGGGAACCAGGTGTCCTCAATGGAAATGAAGAATGACAGACAAGTCCGATGGTCGATGACCAGGGGAGTGCAGAAATTGGCTGATGGCATTTTTGAAGTTTCACTAGAATGAACACATACTATAAGCGCATGCAGCTTGTTTTGTTAGAGCATCTGTGCCGGGCGTGTGTCTTACAAAGAAAGACATCTGGGTTACAAATAGCAGACAAAACAAAGATAAAGTTTCTTTGCTTGTTGTTAGCCACGTTTCCAATTAAGTTAGAGTTGAGATTAGGGCTGCTCGATTATGGAAAAAATCATAATCACGATTATTTTAGTCAATATTGAAATCATGATTATATAAACGATTACTCATTGATTTTGGAGCAATGTTGCATTTATTAAATTAAAAACAGTGAAACACAACAACAGTGCAAACTCCTTGAACTGAAAAAACACTTTTTAGATTCCCCTAAGTATAAATAATACAAAAAAAAAATTCTAACTTTTAAATAGTGTAGGAAGTGAAGTTAAGTGTTATAATGTTCTGCGACTTTAAATAGGTTAATACCGCGAGAACGGGGCCCCGCGATTGGGATCCGGGGAGAAGAGAAAATAGTGTTGTTGGGATCGGAGTGAGAGAGATATGAGGCGCACTTTGTAATCGGCTGCCAATTCATGATGTTGAGATTGTTCAATAAACAAGTGTTTTAATCACCGGAGCTCCTTGTCAGTGTGCTCCCTACTGTGGTGATAACAGAACAAAGCCAAGAACCCACGGAACAGCGCTGGGTAAGAACTAAAGGCAAGGGATAACCCACGCGCGTTACAATAGTATTAAATAATAACGGTTGCAGTGCTCTTTCACATACTTTTAAAAAGTTGTAATAAATATAATAGGCCTACAAATCAAAAATGAAAACATAAATAAATTAGATCAAAATATATTTGTATATGTATATATTTCTAATATGCCGACAGGTCTTAAACATGTATTGAACATTTTGTCAAACTTAATTTAACAAATTCTAGTCAGTCATGATAAAATTAAAATGATTCGGTAATGGGGCACATGTCTTTGGCCAGAAAGTATGCCACCGTGTCTTTTAATTTGTAATGCCTCACCGAGGTAGACTGATAAAATGTAGCGCTATTAAATGCGTCTTTTATTGACGACTGTTTGCAGTTGGGGTTGTTGCCCTGCTCTTCTCATTTAGATTTGTTACTTTTAGTTTGTCATAGGTGACTTTGTGGTTAATTTTTAGGTGGTTGAAAAGACTTGTGGTATTACCTACTGGTGCAGACACCACCGTGAAGCAAATCTTGCATATTACTTGTTTCTGCTCCACGTCGGATTGCTCAAATCCGAACATTTTCCATACAACATTTTCAGCTTTTAAACCAACGACTCAAATATACAGTGGACCAGGGACGGACTGGGACTAAAAAACGGCCCTGGACTTTGACTAGGCCCGGCCCAAAGCAATCGGCGCGCGGAAACTTAAAAAATACTTTAAAAGCACAACATATTTCTTAATATTAGCTACTGCATGTGGCATTTTACAGCTAACATTTTGAAGTTTAGCTGTTTTAACTACATCATACACATGGGCAAAAATAGAATTCAGAAAATAAAAGGTAAAAAAAAAAAATCAAACAATATATTGTGGCATCTTGTGGGGGGAATGGAACCAGCGCCCCTCGGCTCCGCAGCTAAGCGACCAACCCAATTGACCCTTCGCTAAGCCACGCCCTCCTTAGTTACTGCTACGACTGGCAAGCTTTCGAGTCTGGCACGTCTATTGCAGTATGTATGCACCGGTGTCAGACATTCCCAATGAGATTTAGTCATTTTTGGCGAACAGGTGAAATATCTGAAAGAGCAAGACAAAAGGGGCTGCAGTATGCATTCTAGGGATATATCCACGAAAAAAAATATGCAACCGATTAGAGAATAACGTCATTAAAATTGAAGCGAAAGCCGGTCCCAGCGCAAGCAGCAGCTGCCGCATACGCTAACCATTCAAGTGGGAAACACAAATTGAGAAACAGCTATGTTCATGCACAGCAGTAATAAAGTGTACCTATAGTGAACACATGATGACTACTGTTAATGAACTGATTAAGTTCACATAGCAACATTTTCCTTGGAGATCTCCGGGCAAGCCCCCTGATGTTCTGTCTTTAGACCTAATACCGGGAGAGCCGCGATCGGATTGGGGTACTCAGGGGTAGGACGTCGATTAACAAAATGCTGAAATACATTTTAAACTATTTCAGTGAGCCTCCGTATTGCCTTTAATCATCTTATTTTACGTTCAAATATATGCATAATGAACAAAGAAACATCATTTTCTAAGCAATGCTGTGCTGAGTTAGCTAGCTAGCTAGCTACCATTAGCGTGTCCTTATTGGAGCAAACGTAAGTGTTTTTGTTAATCCTGTCGACATTTAGTTGAGAATCGGGTCTCCCACACTGCTTGATCAGCGCTCGGCATTTCTCCCCTTGGGTTTTTGGTTTGGGGAAAGGAAAAAATTCCACCTCCCCGTCCAAACTTTTAGGATATCGGGTATCATATTTACACAATCCATAAGCACAACACGTTGGCATGTTTCCCTTGCTCGAAAGCTTGACAGACCTCCTGCGCCTAGTTACTTTTGCTAAACCACGATTGGCCTGTGGCGGTTTTCGGGCGTGGCTTAGCGAAGGGTCAATTGGATTTGTTATAAGTCTCAATTGTGCAATTTGATTTAATTGCAGTGAAACAGATTAGTGGGGGAAAAAACAGGTGATGACTGCGTGTGTGGCGGGTGGTGGGCCGACCCGTGTGTGGTAGGTGGTGGGCCGGCCCGCCGGCCGTCCTGGAGTACCGGCCGTTCTGTGATTCTCCAGATCACACAGATGGCCAGTCCGCCCCTGCAGTGGAGCATAGGAAAATTTACGGAAGGTAGGTAGGGTGTACAAAAAAGAAAGGCCCTTTCTTTAACATCTATTGAGTTTTCCATTGAAAGCCACTTATGTTTCAATTTTCTCATAGACTACGATGGTTGTGGGGGTTTATGCTTTATGTTTCATTATATTAGATAGCTGAGTGACCTGGTCAGTTCAAAGCAGGGAGTGGAGTGAGCTAAGTGTTGAATAGGATGATGTATGGACATGGAGCTCTTACCAGAAGACTGGGGTCAGAGAACACACAGACATAAATGTATATCTGCACACTCTCACAGAAATACTTTAGAAGCAGACTCAGCAAAGAGCAATCTGACTTTTTTTAACAACATCTAAATGTCTAAATGCGGCATTAGACAAATCACTTTTTTACATTTAATATATAAATACCTGTATGCCAATTGTTTTGATCTCAAAGTAAGACGATAACATGAATGGTGCTAAAGAACCAGTCTGATTTACAATGCAATTGTATTGACCAAGGCAATCACACAATTAATGACACAAGTACAGAAGTTCAAACAAGGTTAAAAAAGAATCTCACTTAACTGCCAACCCTAACGCTAACTTTTTTATTTTTCTCAGTAAACATTTAACTCAATGGGGTGCTTAAACTGGGTGCGGTGGTTTGACGTCTGTGTATACAGCAATTAATCTAACCTTGGGAGACAATGAAGATGTAGCGTCAGTCAATCACATTTATTTTATAAAGCCCTTTTTACTATGGAGGACCAAACCTGACAAAACTAGAAATAAATAAATGTATAAATGATCATATATTTCTGTATTTATTTATTTTAAATGCATTTATTTTCTTCATAATATATGTTTGTTTAAAGTTATTTTTGTGTTCATTTATTTCTGTATTTCCATGTCCTTAAGCTAATGAGCTAAGCTGTCAATCAATGTTTGTCACAGTGTCACCAAACTCCCATTGGTTAATCGGTATCAGAGTGCAAAGATCGACTATCCATGGCTAGGTTGCTGTAACCACGTTAGTACACAAATGGCTACCTAGAGGCAAGAGATAAGACAACCCTAAACCTAACCCTACAGCCAAGAGATGGCGAGATATTTAAGAGTTTTGGTGAACTTTGCTAAAGATGCAAGTGTTAGTCCAGATTTTTTACTTTTTGGTCGACAATTTGTTTTCTGTTAGCTGCATCTATGGACACAGAGGTAGACTCTGTAGTGTTCAGAAATTTGGAAGAAGTGAGACATCGTCTTAATTTTTCGATCAATTCAGTTGATGCAAGAGCAGTTGGATGCCCTTCTCTTGTACTGCCCATGGATGCTGTGCAAAGTTATGTGTTAGCCGGTGTGTCTGTTCGGGACATTGCTACTCTTTTTGGGGTTAGTGAAAGAACAATTCGTCGTCGATTGGCAGATCATGGGATAAGGTGAATGCATCTAATATATTAGTCAACCCCCTATTTGTAACCATGTACAGTATACAAGGTCGGTGTAACTATGACTGCTTCTTTTGGGGTTAAGGTTTAGATTTCAATGTTTGTGTCGCAACTGTTCTGTACTTGCCTAAAAGCTGTTAGTGAAATATAGCGAATTGACTATTCACAATCATTTATTTTGTTGTATGATAACATGTCAGAAATACTGAAGTCTAGCAAAGCAAAGTCTTATTTGTCTGAGGAGTTTTTGGGTGTTGGGTCTCACAACAGACACCCTAATCCAGGTGACCCAACTGAGGTTGATCATGCCTGACCCTACTGGTCTCTACATGGACACAGGCTGAGGTTGATTATATCTGACCCTACTGGTCTCTACATGGACACAGGTTGATCATATCTGACCCTACTGGTCTCTACATGGACACAGGTTGATCATATCTGACCCTACTGGTCTCTACATGGACACAGGCTGATCATATCTGACCCTACTGGTCTCTACATGGACACAGGCTGATCATATCTGACCCTACTGGTCTCTACATGGACACAGGCTGATCATATCTGACCCTACTGGTCTCTACATGGACACAGGTTGATCATATCTGACCCTACTGGTCTCTACATGGACACAGGTTGATCATATCTGACCCTACTGGTCTCTACATGGACACAGGTTGATCATATCTGACCCTACTGGTCTCTACATGGACACAGGTTGATCATATCTGACCCTACTGGTCTCCACATGGACACAGGTTGATCATATCTGACCCTACTGGTCTCTACATGGACACAGGTTGATCATATCTGACCCTACTGGTCTCTACATGGACACAGGTTGATCATATCTGACCCTACTGGTCTCTACATGGACACAGGCTGAGGTTGATTATATCTGACCCTACTGGTCTCTACATGGACACAGGCTGATCATATCTGACCCTACTGGTCTCTACATGGACACAGGTTGATTATATCTGACCCTACTGGTCTCTACATGGACACAGGCTGATCATATCTGACCCTACTGGTCTCTACATGGACACAGGTTGATCATATCTGACCCTACTGGTCTCTACATGGACACAGGTTGATCATATCTGACCCTACTGGTCTCCACATGGACACAGGTTGATCATATCTGACCCTACTGGTCTCTACATGGACACAGGTTGATCATATCTGACCCTACTGGTCTCTACATGGACACAGGCTGAGGTTGATTATATCTGACCCTACTGGTCTCTACATGGACACAGGTTGATCATATCTGACCCTACTGGTCTCTACATGGACACAGGTTGATCATATCTGACCCTACTGGTCTCTACATGGACACAGGCTGATCATATCTGACCCTACTGGTCTCTACATGGACACAGGTTGATCATATCTGACCCTACTGGTCTCTACATGGACACAGGTTGATCATATCTGACCCTACTGGTCTCCACATGGACACAGGTTGATCATATCTGACCCTACTGGTCTCTACATGGACACAGGTTGATCATATCTGACCCTACTGGTCTCCACATGGACACAGGTTGAGGTTGATCATATCTGACCCTACTGGTCTCTACATGGACACAGGTTGATCATATCTGACCCTACTGGTCTCTACATGGACACAGGTTGATCATATCTGACCCTACTGGTCTCCACATGGACACAGGTTGAGGTTGATCATATCTGACCCTACTGGTCTCTACATGGACACAGGTTGATCATATCTGACCCTACTGGTCTCTACATGGACACAGGCTGAGGTTGATTATATCTGACCCTACTGGTCTCTACATGGACACAGGTTGATCATATCTGACCCTACTGGTCTCTACATGGACACAGGCTGATCATATCTGACCCTACTGGTCTCCACATGGACACAGGCTGAGGTTGATTATATCTGACCCTACTGGTCTCTACATGGACACAGGTTGATCATATCTGACCCTACTGGTCTCTACATGGACACAGGCTGATCATATCTGACCCTACTGGTCTCTACATGGACACAGGCTGATCATATCTGACCCTACTGGTCTCTACATGGACACAGGCTGATCATATCTGACCCTACTGGTCTCTACATGGACACAGGTTGATCATATCTGACCCTACTGGTCTCTACATGGACACAGGCTGATCATATCTGACCCTACTGGTCTCTACATGGACACAGGTTGATAATATCTGACCCTACTGGTCTCTACATGGACACAGGCTGATCATATCTGACCCTACTGGTCTCCACATGGACACAGGCTGAGGTTGATTATATCTGACCCTACTGGTCTCTACATGGACACAGGTTGATCATATCTGACCCTACTGGTCTCTACATGGACACAGGTTGATCATATCTGACCCTACTGGTCTCTACATGGACACAGGTTGATCATATCTGACCCTACTGGTCTCTACATGGACACAGGCTTAGGTTGATCAAACTGAATTGTGATAGCATAACTGTTTGAGTTGTTTTAATACAAACAGTGGCTTAATGTAGACTATTTTTTCCTGCTTTAAATTTACCCCAATCCTCACCAATCACAACTGGCCCTTACTGCCGGCCTTATCTGTTTAAGTGAGTCAGTTTTAAATAATTTAAAACAATTATATTTAAGATACAAGACTTTGATATCTCTCAACAGATAGACAACTGGTCTTCAAAATGATTGTGTTCAAAACAGTGACTTCTATGAAAGCAGCCATAGACCTTTAGGGTGGGTCAATATCGCATGAGGAGTTTTATTTAACAGATTTTTGTATATAAACAACTTTTATATTGGTGTCTGTACAAACAGACTGAAAAAACATTTAACATTGTAAACTGCATTTGTTTTTACTTTAAAACTATGTGAACCTGGTGTATGCGGTGTATGCAGATTAAAATTGACCAAACCCAGAATAGGATTAGGAGATGCTTGCCATCAGGTCCTAATGAAATTCCTCATAATTCATACACTTTTTTGACAACTTGGGTAAAAAGGCATGTTGATGACTGTGGAACAGGGGCGGGCAAACTAAGGCCCGCGGGCCGAATCCGGCCCCTGAGGCAATTCCATCAGGCCCACGGAAGGTATTAAAACAGTTTTGAGAGGAATTACAAAATAACTTTGCAGTCCATTTGTAATGTTTCTGAATCTGAATTAAAGTTATTTAGATATAACACACCTCCAGTATATATGTTATGTGTATACATTTTAATTATTGCCCTTCTCTGGCCCACAAATCTTTTAGAATGAACAAATTACATTACAAATGTGGCCCTTCATATAATTTCAACGTGGTGATGTGGCCCCTGAGCTGAAATATTTGCCCTCCCCTGCTGTGGAAGGTCACAGTCAACAATTTCCACATCCAGGAATGAAGAGAGGACATCCCGCCCTGTCCAAAAAGTCAGGACCTCTGCTGGACCTAGAAAAGAACATGTATGAATCCTGTTGGCCATGAACACATCAACATTAAATCCTGAGCAATATCCAAAAGGAGTGAGGATATCATCATCCACATCATCGTCACAAGGCCAGATAATCTTGCCAAGAATCATCTAAAAAATATATAAAATCATTGGTAAAGTTTCATTGTTTCTAACAACTAAGCGTTAGAGCGACAAACATTAATTTGTGCTCATTTTTAAAGAAATAAACTTCCCAATATTCTAAACAGATTGAGTGGCAGAAGGACTTGCTGTTATAATAACAAAAGAATTACACCATGCACAAATACCCATACTGAAAACTATTAAACCTGACTGCACCAATTTAGCGATATCCAGAAATCCCAACCTGGAAATTCTAATTTCAGAGAGATTTCACCAGCTAATAACCCCCCAGCCAGATACTAAACCTAACGGGACTGATGGAGCGTCAGGGTGCCACTTAAATTGTGGGAGACTCCTGTTACTTCCGAAAGAGTTGGGATGTCTGGATATCTGGCAATGCGCTTCAAACTATTAAACTTGACTGCACCATTTCACGGATATCTGTCCATTTAGGGAAATGTCTTTGTGACCTGCGAGGGAAGTTACCCAGCTACCTACCTGGATAATGTTACAACATTCAATAAAAACAATGATTAGAGGGAAGTTACCCAGCTACCTACCTGGATAATGTTACAACATTCAATAAAAACAATGATTAGAGGGAAGTTACCCACCTACCTACCTGGGGGGTGTTCTCCGTACGTCGCTAACTCAGTTAGCCGGATTTGATTGTTGTCGATTTGGCATAATCCTGGTTAGTTCGGTTCTCCGAAGCTCATCCTGTACTTGTTGTCATAGCAACAGGTGCGTAAGCTTGAACCTGCTCTGGAGCAGGTTTATTTCATGTAAACACGATTAGATGGCTGCTTTATAGGCGGATGTGACGTGGGAAGTCATTCACAGCCATGTCCTGTGCGTTAAGAGAAGAACAATTCGCAGTCAGAGCTTATTAAATAATTCCGTATTGTGAAATAGACAAGACCTTTTAATGCAGAGCGAAACTCTATTGAGATGTATCGGTTTTCCTGTTAGGATGTCAAATACATAATTCATTTGTTGGATCCACTCATTAGATGTTCGACTCGTCGGATATACCGTTATACCGTTTGCTTAACCTTAATATTATTTGCGAGTGGCTCGTTCCTTCATTGTAGATGCGAAAAACGTGGGGTAAAAGTGTGGTCATATTTTTACATTCCTAACAGTTTTGTGTTTCACAAGTGAAAGCAATTTATCATTACCCAATATTTAACAGCTGAAATTACTGTACCAGTCATTTGCATTATAGGTATACTTAATCTAATGCAGCAATGACTGACAAAATACTGTATTTTGGTACAGTATTTTGGATATTACTTATCCATATACCCCCTCAGCTCCTTAGTATAATTTATTTTGTTATATTCATATGTTTTATGTATACGCACCTTACTGCCAAGTAAATTCCTTGTCTGTTAACACATTCATGGCGATTAAACACTTTTTTAATTCTGATTTCTGATTGATGATTGCTGATATGAACAGACAAACACATGCATTTACCTGCTTTAAAAGAGACTTAGGTGACTAAGAACAATATAAGTAGTAAAGACTACCATTTAATTAGGGGATTACTCATGGACCGACTAGAACATGGGAACATGTGTGTTGGAGTTTGTATGAATAAATGTGGGCAGAAATCGTATTTTACGCAGTGGGAATTGTGGAAGAAATGTACTGTCCTGTGGTGGCTCTGGCATTTAGAAAATATGAAATGAATTTATGACATTATTAAAATAAATACCGTAACAATTGATAGAACCATAACATAGTGACCACTAAACGCATTTAATTTGTATGCTACTTTTTGCCAGCCCTCTCCTGGCTTTGCAGACTTTGCGGTGTTCCCTTGCGATTTAATTAAACATTCAAGTTCCGCATAACCTTCCATCAATATCTCTGGTTCTGCTGAGGAGAAAAAGTGGGTGTGATCTTTGGCCATAATGAGTAGCCAATAGGAGTGTTGCTGATCAAGGTTTCTACTATCGATACATGTCGCCTTTTAAAACGAACGCGTGGACGTGCATTTATCTCAGGTGACTCAGTCCAGCTATACTCATCGTAAACAGCAGGTGTGTTCGGAGAACCGAATTAGACGGATGATGAGTATCCGGATAATGTCATCTTGGATGTCTCATTTGATTTCGGATGTATTAAGCGACGTACGGAGAACGGACCCCTGGATAAACGCCTCTCTAAGTAATTCAGATACTCGTCTCATCCACATAATTGCAATAGTTACATCTACCGATTCGATCTGCCCCTCTGGGCTTGATTGCTACGGACCAAACGTTTGTGTCCCGCCGCCTCATTAGCTTAAGGACAAGGAAATACAGACATAAATAAATACAGAAATATATATATATATATACAGAAATAAATACACACAGAAATATAGCAAAATGTGAATAAATTATTTCAATTTATTGTTACTTTTATTTCTGTTTATTTATGTCTGTATTCATTTATTTCTGTATTTTTTATCCTTAAGATAATGAGGGGGCGGGAGTAAAACATTCAGCCATAGCAATTAAGCCAATCAGGTAGTAGATAGAACCACTTGATTCGCTTGATTGTAATGGCTGAACGCTTAACTTCAGCCCATTCATTATCATAAAGATAAGGAAATACAGAAGTAAATAATTGCAGAAATAAATGAATTGAAAAATAACTCATTCGATAATGAAAATTGATACATTAATTTATACTTAACAAACAAATATATGTATATATAAATATTTTTTTGATACGTATATTTATTCATTTCTAATTTTGGTCCTCAATATTTTACAACGAATTTGGCACAACGTGCTTCTACAAACACCGAGCCCGAAACCCGACAGAGCACACATCGTTCCCTTCAGTCTGTGCAGGGTGAACGCACACAAGGCAGCTGGTCCTGACGGTGTGTGCTCAGAGCATGTGCTGGACAGCTGGCTGGGGTCCTCACAAGTATTTTCGCAGATGTTACCACAGTAGTTGGTCTGACGAGTCAGCCTACAGAGAGGAGAGCAAGCACCTAGTGCCTTGGTGCACAGATAACAACCTGGTAATCAATGCCAAGAAAAAAAAGAACTGATTGTGGATTAGAGGAAGACAAATAGCGGTAAACATGCCCCAGTTCTTATTGATGAGACCACGGTGGAACGTGTGGCCAGCTACAAATTCCTGAGTGTCCACATCTCCAACGACCTTTCCTGATCCCTCATCACCACAACCCTGGTCAAAAAGGCAC
This sequence comes from Dallia pectoralis, assembly GCA_029465975.1. Lineage (NCBI taxonomy): Eukaryota > Metazoa > Chordata > Actinopteri > Esociformes > Umbridae > Dallia > Dallia pectoralis. The sequence goes on along the minus strand of CM055754.1, from coordinate 9,573,098 downwards.
AACAGAGCCTGTACATATGAAACCCCTTCCAGGCGGTACCCTAGTATTTCTACCAATGTGCCTAGACAGAACAATAAAGACACAAACCACAAACACAACAAAATTCTGATTTTCATTATAGTCAACTATTTTACTGTTGTACTACAATTTTTGTTTTTATTATTTTGGATTTTTGAATACCATGCTCCCCACTATAACAAATTCAACGACTCTTTCAGCCTTCACATATACAAATTAAGCACAGTGTCCCGGTGAGGATTCTTCCTCACTCTGGGTGTAAATAGTTGGGATATTGATTTAGCTTATTGCACACATCAGGTGGGGGTTTGTAATTAGGTTTGTATTTAAGTTGCGCGTTTGCATTTTCACATTGTTGGTAATTGTTTCTATGCCACGTCGATGTCTTGGGTGAGTGTTAGTGTTACGTACTGTTGTTTTAAGTGTTTTAAGTCGCGATTGTGCAATTTCATTTAATTCTTACAGTATATCGTTTTGTGTCGCTGTTTACGGATTTTTTTATTCCGTAACAAACCCTTTTAAACGGAAGATACACGCTCTGAGCCTGAATTTCCTCGACACTACTCCTCCGTTGCCCGAGTGACCTGGTGATGCTGATGTCTGGGCCCAGCACATGAAGCAATCACGAACATCCGGATGTTTTGCTCCCTTGAGCCAATGTCTCCATTCAGTCACGGCTCTGACTATGGCTAACAACTCCTTATTGCTTACGTCATAGTTTTTCTATGCCACACGGAGCCTCCGCGAGTTGAACGCACAGGGACGGACCTTAGGGGGTGTGCTAGAGCATTGGGACAGCAGTGCACTTATCACAATCTCTGACGCAACCACCTCCACTATGAACGGAAGCAAAGGATCAGTGTGAGCCAGGACCTGCACGGATGTAAACATTGTTTTAACGTACTGAATGCGTTGTCTGCTTTGATCGACCAGTGAATCCGAGACGGCCTACACCTTTAACATAGATGTAATGGGAGCTGCCACTTTACCAAAGTCCTGGATAAATATACAATAGTAATTGGCAAACCCAGAAAACCACTGCACCTCCGTGGTAGGAATGGGCCTATTACGCACGACTGCCACATGATCAACCTCCATTTCCACCCCCCTGTGGAAAAGTGGAACCCGAGAAAAAGGAAATGGTTGCTGAAAGAACAGACACTTTTCTGCTTTGGCATTCAGATCATGCGCTACAAGTCGCTCCAGTACTCTGCGAACAAGGGAAACATGGTCAGCATTCATCAACCCGTATGGCATCACAAGGTATTCATAACGATGTGGTGCGAAAGGCTGTCTTCCACTCATCTCCCTCCCGGATACGCACTATATTGTATGCACTCCTGAGATCAAACTTCATGAAAAAAAGTGCCCTGTGCATTGACTCGATTATAGCTGAAATCAGTGGGAGAAGTTACAGTGAACGTACTGTAATGCTGTTAAGGGCTTGATAATTAATGCACGGACGCAACCCTCCATCCTACTTTTTCACTAAGACAAATCGTCAGGAGGCTAAGGAAGTGGAAAGGCGGATCCCCTGTTTTAATGACTCAGAGACATCCCCAGAGACATGGGGAGGTAATTTGTAGCCAATTGTTTAAAGAATGCGATCATGATATTCGGCAATGCGAGCACAACACCCTCATGGAGTCTGTTTCTGACCGTTTGAGCAGACCCATGCACATTTGTGGCCTGCTGGAGGTCATTTTGCAGGGCTCTGGCAGTGCTCCATCTGCTGTTGGGTTGTTGCCCTGCTATGAACTCCTCCATGTATCCTAATGTACTGGCCTGTCTCCTGGAAGCGCCAGCATGCTCTAGACACTAAGCTGACAGACACAGCAAACCTTCTTGCCACAGCTCGCATTGATGTGCCATCCTGGATGAGCTGCACTACCTGAGCCACTTGTGTGGGTTGTAGACTCCGTCTCATGCTACTACTAGAGGAAAAGCACCGCCAGCATTTAAAAGTGACCAACACATCAGCCAGGAAGCATAGGAACTGAGAAGTGGTCTGTGGTCACCACCTGCAGAACCACTCCTTTATTGGAGGTGTCTTGCTAATTGCCTATAATTTCCACCTGTTGTCTATTCCATTTGCACAACAGAATATTAAATTCATTGTCAATCATTGTTGCTTCCTAAGTGGACAGTTTGATTTCACAGAAGTATGATTGACTTGGAGTTACATTATGTTGTTTAAGTGTTCCTTTTATTTTTTTGAGCAGTGTATAAACAATGTGTTTCTTTCTCGCAACTTCCCCAAATCGCTGCGATCATCGACAAGCGGGCTTCGGCATTCTTTGTCACCGGCCTTCTAGCCTTCCCCGGTCCTCCGTTAATCAATTCCTTGTCTTCTCATGTCATTACACACACCTGGTGTCCATCCCCTCTTTAGGATAGGGTTTATAAGGTGTCTTTGTGTGGTATTGTTTCGTGTGATTTAGCTGTGTTTGTAAGGACAAGTTTCATACCGAGTTTCATGCCGAGTACCTTTATTCAACTCTCTTTGTTTGAGCATCACTCCTGTGCCTGGCTCCTCTCTCCCTCCTAACCCACACCGTTACATTCTGCGAATCTGCTTTGTCTGCCTGTTTTGTATTTCAGTCAGAGTCAATTTGTTTCCAAGGAAAAATGGCCAGTGTAAGTGAACATATGCCAGGCCCCAGTTAAAACATAGACTATAATTTCTGCTCTCTTTGAAAATGTGCATGTGTGTGCGCACATGTACTCTCTTATGTGTCTGGAAAATATACGTTACAATTAACATGACTGTACTAGCCAACATTGAAATATTTTGGTATGCAGACCTTAGACAAACTGGCATCAACCACAGTTCTGGCCCAACCATGTTGTATTTTACATTTCCTGTACCTTGGTGCCAAAATAGTGTACAGTTCACCAATCTGTACTGTACTGTATTTCAATGGCTCAGGCTTTGGATTGTACTATCGTGAGAACAACTCACCAGATGGCCCTGTTTTTTTCTGTCCACATGCACTAGGGTCATGATGAAAGGAGATACAGATATATCGTAGAAGAGGTGAAAACCAGGGAAACATTTGAGTGTACAAATATGCTATGGATAGAGTGGACCTAGTTCTACATTGGTCATATAGTTAATCCACTGGTTGAGTTATATGGCTGTACCTAGCTAACAAATATGCATTCAAAATGAGACTTCTCCTTCTCTGATCATATTGACCAATACACATGTTCATGCTTTGGTCCTTTTCCGTGTACATTCAATACAGATTAGTATATTTTATTGTACCCATTTATATGTTGTCAGTGCGACATCACAAGGTCGCACTGATCGGAGCGCATACTCACCGCTTGTTTGGAAGTTATATACCCGTAGTAACTCGTGATATGTGTCCTCTGTAGCGCTATAGTATATTGATCTATAGTATATTGTATATTGATCTTCATTTACAAATTATATCTCTTGACGTCTCACCTTGATCGTTGGCAAAGTTTGCATACAAATTTCCTCCCGGTAAATGCTGGCCTCCGGAGCTGGCATTATGGCTTGCCGTGCGGAGGGCTGTGCCTCCTGCATAATTCTGAGTCAAAGGGTGGATGTATTGAAGGGCAGGGTGTCGGTGCTGCACCAGATCAAGGAGGACGAAAAATTCCTTGACTCACTGGCTGTTTTGTCTGGAGTGAACAACGACATCACCTGTCCCTGGCTCGGGGATCCAACTCATGGAGAACCAGTATCCGTGAGGCCTCGAGATCATTTGTCCCCTCAGGAAAATCTCTGGCCTAAATTGGAAACCAATCCCGCGAGACAGATCTGCTCTACTCCGGCTGTGCCCCCTTCTGAGCCGTGGGTTGCTGTCCATGGGTCTAAGGGAGCCAAGGGTTCGCGCTCTTCCGTAAAGACCTTGCCTCGGCTGAAACTAGGAAATCGGTTCCAAGGTCTAGGGGAGGCTGAGGCGCCGAGTGGCTCTGTTAACCGGGTTGCCTTGGAGTTGCTGGCTAAACGGAGCTATAGTTCGCTGGAGCCGCATGGGTGGGCTGCTAGCACGAATCCTGTTACGTGGTCATGGCGTGGTCGTGCATCTCTACATCCAGGAGATAAACCTGCAGTTATTGTAGTGGGATCTTCAATGATACGCGAGGTCTCTGTGCGGAAAGCAGAGACGTATTGTTATCCAGGTGCTCAGGTGTTAGATCTGGATGCCATGATTCCGCAGCTAGCTGGCAAACATTCTGACACGGAAGTTGTTATTTTACACGTTGGATCAAATGACATCCGGCTACGCCAATCGGAAAAATTAAAGGGGGACTTTAAAAGGTTGATTAATACCACTCTGGAATCTGGTAAGCAGTGCATTATATCTGGCCCTCTTCCATCGCCCCGATATAGTGATATTACTTTTAGTCGTATCCGCCAACTTCATATTTGGCTGAAAGAATTCACCTGGGCAAATGGAATCCCCTACGTGGATAATTTTACAACCTTTCTGGATCGACCAAACCTCTTCCGGCGTGATGGGCTCCATCCGAACAGGTTTGGAGCAACTATCCTCTCTTTGAACATGGCTTTCACCATAGACTCATGTAAAACGTCAACATCTTGACTCTATGGTCAATCTAATTTAAAACATGTATTTTTTGTTCCTGTTCGTATTTCTAAGAGGTTGGTTCATTTATCAGGAAAATGTAATCTGAAGTCCAGTGGGGCAATTCTGAAAAACGTAATTACAGTTCCTATGCATCCTGCTCCTATTTGTAGACCTGCGGGTCGAGTTGTACTGGACAAAATGCCTTGTATCGTTTCACCTCTGGAATACAAGAATCATAAGGGTCTGAAAATGATGCATTTAAATGTACGAAGTCTCCTTCCTAAAATAGATCATATCAGGATCTGGGCTCTTCAGGCAAACCCTGACATTTTGTTTTTATCAGAAACTTGGCTATCAGGAAAAATCTTGGATTCAGATGTCGCTCTGGATGGCTATAGAATTTATAGGTCAGATAGAAAGGGTAAAGGTGGTGGTGTGGCTATTTTTATAAAAGAGCATTTTTCTGTTTCAATTCTAAAATATGAGTCTATTCCAAAACAATTTGAATTTTTGGCCCTGGGTTTACTTCTGGGCTCAAACTCGAATGTGACATTAATGGGTGTTTACCGCCCACCTTCTGCCAAGAAATGTCTACTAGTTAAGCTTACTGATCTTATCGCATCTTTCATCCGGACAGAAGTCCTAATAGCTGGTGATTTTAATTTGGACTGGGAAAGTCATGACTCTAATTGCTTACGAGATTTTAGTACTCAATTAAATTTGACTCAGCTAATTAAAGAGCCAACACGCCCAAATCTTAAGAACTCTGTTAAATCCACTCCAGAAATTGTTCTCTATCAGCCTACCTAAAAATTAAACATGAAGTGCAAGATGGCGCAGGATGGCTCTGTGCTGCGCGTCATATTTGTTGGTGTTAAATCAGTCTTCTGCAATAATTCTCAGATTTTCTTTCTAGAGATGCAGTGTTAAATATTAGGGGAACAACTCTGATAGATTTATTCCCGGATTATCTCCAAACTTCCACCAAAATACTGGACATTCCGGTAAAAGCTACATTGCTGCACTTGCTGCGCTTGTACTGTCACGAGTGGAAACCTTCGTTCTCACTCTGGGTCTGTTAGTGGGGTGCACACGAGTAGTTCTGTTTGGGTGGCTAGTTTGTTTTCATTACACACACCAGGGATTAGATTCAGTGGTTTGATTGGGCACACCAGGTTTGGAGTCTGTGATTAGTTTTGATATTTAGGCCACTATAGAGCATTTTTCTTTTTCTTCAGTCTATGTTGATTCCTGCTCTGCGTTTGGCTCACTCTGCACTCCACTCCCTCGTATCCTCAAGGCACCGCGGACTACGGAGTCCGCTACCTGGAATATTCCTTGTCAATGTGTGTTCACTTAGCAACAAACTGGACAAACTTCACCTGCTGTTGTCAATCTTCTGGGTGGATTATGACGCAGAACTCTCAGGCAAAACTAAGGAACACAGAACATGTTTCTACATCAACGATGGCGAGGGCAATGTTCTTGTAGGCATACTACGGTACTTTATTCTTAACTGCAAACCATTCTACCCCCCTCAGGAATTCTTCTAATTTATCCTGGTAGGTGTTTACATTCCACCTCAAGCCAACGCGCATGAGTCAGATTCTGGGGTTTGAGCAGTCATGTACGTAGTTATTGTTCTTGGTGACTTTAACAAAGGTAACCTAAGACACAAACTCCAGAAATATAAACAGCTTATTAAAATCCCAACCAGAAAGGCAAAAACTCTAGATATCTGCTAAACTACAGTCATCAATGCCCACCTAATACCAACATACAGGCAAAAATGCAACATTTCTAAGACTGTTGTACAGAGGTCAAATAAATGGAACAGTGAAGCAACAGAGGCTCTGTGTGCATGTCTGGAATGCACTAATTGGGACATTTTCAGGTCAGCCACTAATAGTTTGGATTAATACAGTGATGCTGTAACCTCATACATCAGTTTCTGTGAAAACAGCTGCGTACCTACATTGACAAACCCTGGTTCACACCTAAACTCAGATGTCTGTGGTTGGACAAGGACGGCGCCAGGACTTTTTCATTAGATTTGCTATGGGGTTGCTAAACAAAATAATATCGGTTCTTGTAATATTTTGTCTGCTATTGTGTCGTGAAATGTTACTGCTATTCTACTGACTGAACTGCTGTTCTGCTGACTACTGTACAAAATGTATAATTAAAGTTCACGATAGGTAAACACTACAGTTGATGTATTTATTCTAATAACAACTTGCAAAAATGAGGCTAAACAATCAATTATTGCGTGAACACACACAACATGCAAAGCAAATATTCAGAAACAACAGTCATTCTAGGTGTCAAAAGCTTTACTATTCTGATCGTGAACAGACTAGCCACATTGATGACAAGAATGTAATGTAGCCACATCCTAAATTCTAGAAGATAATCCATCAGTTGTTTATGGCCAACTGTGTCAGTTTGCTGCTGCGAGGGTCCCCGTCTGCTATTCCTTGTGTAGTTTTTTATTTGCAGGGAGCTAGAGAAATACTGCTCGCAGGCTGCACATGTCACAGTTAATGTCATTGACATACTTATTAGTTTGAATCAAAGGAATCATTGTAATGTTTCATTAGTGATAAGAAGTGCTGAGTGGTATTGTATGTTTGTGTCACGAACCGTTAGGGTGTAGTGCAGGAAGCCAGGTGCAGAGCCAATGTATCCGTTTAGAACAGGTGGGTTTATTTTAGTACACAACTTAAAACAAACCGTAAACGGCGAAAAACACTAAACTGTTGATAACCAAAATAAAAGGTGCGCATATAGCGTCTTACACAATTTCCAGATAACGACAACAGTAGTATCTCAATATCTATACACTCACCTCTAAAACACAGTGACATGTAACAATGCGAAGCAACGAGTGCACTGCTCGCGACCCTCTTATATCCCAGATAAAGTGACAGATTACTAACAGCTGTGACCACGTGAAAGAGGAAGTAATCACAGCTAGTGAGAACAAAAACACGGAAGTGGATCACCGAAATGGAAGTGTAGCAACGCCACCACACCAATCGTGACAGTTTGTCTTTTTTTTTTCTTCAGTTAAGTGGTCTTCAGCGATCCCATAATATTGAGCCATGGGCAATATGGACATTTTCTCTAAGAATGTTTGGTCTTTTGAGTTAAGAGCTGTTATTCCCATCAGAATATCACCTGCCTCTTGGGAGAAGAGTCTCTTCATTTCGTTGCCAACCTGTGAATAACCGGATAAAAGCAGTGTGCACACAGATTGTCTGAGGTTGTCTTTGGCTTCAACCAAAACATTCTTTAGACAAATGGGGTGGTTGTTCTTTTTTCATCTGGTGCCAAAGTGTTCAATAGGCCGTAAGGTGAAGACGTTTTACGTTTCATCCCGTTCCCACATATGGGGCACTAAATTGTTTTAATTCTAATAAAAAGATCTATTGTTTTTGAGGCAGAAAATAAAAGTTCTCCATGTGTAATCCTGCAGTTTATTTTTTATTACTGTTTAAAGTCGGCAATAGTTCTTTCCTCGCGTAATCATATTTTGATCATCAGTGATGAGACTTCGCGGAACAATCATCACGTGCTTCCCGCTAGACCAATAAGGTGGCCGCTTTTTTGGGACGACAGGTAAACATTAGTACAAGATGTCGGCGCCCTTGTTGTCAATATCGAGTAGTGAAGAAGAGGATTACGCCCAGACCTGCTTCAAAAGTCCTCAAAAAGTATTTTAAACAATGCTACATGCATCTCACGTCCATGAATAAAGAAGAGACAAAGGATTTTACACGCACACGGTGGGATACATTCAGAAACTGCGTCAAACGGTGACTGGGTTTGCAAGGTGACAATCGGAGAATAGCAGAAACATACAAACATTGTCTAGAAATCGAGTTTGACAATGTTCCCGAAGACGCTGGGTTTCACTCCACTTGCTACAGGCGTTTCATTGACAAAAAGCGCTTGGATGCGGCCCAGAAAGGGGCCACGCTGCGTCCCGAAGCTCAAGATCAAGGCCAGTCTGTACCATCGGGTAGTAACGTTAGTATCGCTGCAGTTGAATGTCCGACAAAGACACTTAGGTCCAGGACCGTCCTGCCAGTAGCTTGTGCTGCTCCTGTGCTTCCTGCCTTGTGCATAATTTGTAAGAAGACGGACAAGTACATTACTGTGGGAGACAAACGCCACAAGGACCATCTTTCACAGGCAGAAACGTTGTCAGCAGGTAGGTAAAAACAACACACACACACACACACACAAACACATACACACGTTTGAACTTGTATTCCCTTATGCTGGGTACCATGGCCAACTTTCAATTACATAATTTATGTAATGTTTATTTTACAATCAGAGACATATTTGGATTGTTTTGCATACAGCTACAACCAGAACACTCAATATTGTTACTATTAACACAGTTTTTTATTAGTTTAATTATTTTTCATTTATTTATTTACAGGCCAGTTGCTGAAACCTGCTGAGATGAAGGCCGACGACACTAGCCATCTTGTGCATATTCAAGACAAAGACTGTGTAGCGAGAGGTTGATCTTACCACTATGTTGTGTGGTGAGAGTTTGATCTTACCACTATGTTGTGTGGCGAGAGGTTGATCTTACCACTATGTTGTGTGGTGAGAGGTTGATCTTACCACTGTGTTGTGTGGTGAGAGTTTGATCTTACCACTATGTTGTGTGGTGAGAGTTTGATCTTACCACTTTGTTGTGTGGTGAGAGTTTGATCTTACCACTTTGTTGTGTGGTGAGAGTTTGATCTTACCACTATGTTGTGTGGTGAGAGTTTGATCTTACCACTATGTTGTGTGGTGAGAGTTTGATCTTACCACTATGTTGTGTGGTGAGAGTTTGATCTTACCACTATGTTGTGTGGTGAGAGTTTGATCTTACCACTGTGTTGTGTGGTGAGAGTTTAATCTTACCACTATGTTGTGTGGTGAGAGTTGTGTGGTGAGAGTATAATGTGTGCCCCTTCACCCGTTGGCAATGGATGGCACCTCGAGGATGGGGAGTTAACAGTGACCTGGATGACTAGAAGTCCTGCCCCTGAAAGTGTGTTGCAGGCAGTCCACTGCAGTCGCTGATGTTCCTGTATGTCTGCAAGACTGTCTTGTACTGATTTATGTCGGTGCCAAAATTGTGCAAATGTTTCACAGGAAACAGAAGAAAGACCTACATGGGATGATGCCTCTGCTAGTGATGGGGATGATACCGATGAGTTAATATCTGCTGTGTTCTAATTGAAGGTGATTTTGAGCTGTAAAAAATCTGTTGTAGAATTGTATATTTTTTTTTGCAGCATTCAAAAATAAGGGGACAGTGAAGCATTTCGAGTCATTTCAGCCAACTTGGGCCAAAGTGTGCTTATTTGTATCTTTCTGTAATTGCACAATACCTACTGAACATTCTGATGTATAAAACATCACCGTTTTGCTAAATTTATAATGTTTATGTCTAATTTTGTTTACTGCCAATCTGTGAATTTGAAGCATATTTTCTACAAATGTGCCATATTTCATGGTCTACATTCACACTTGAGTATATAATGCACCAAAATCTGTGTTTAGGTACATGTATAAATGTCAGTTTGAAAGATATTTTCTGTTGCTAAAATGTATATAAATAAAGTTAAACAAAATCAGAAGTATAAGATTTTCGTTTTTTCTAATTCACAATTATATGCATTTATGGATTGTGACAAAACTGCAGGATATTCTGCGGAGTACTTTTAACATAAAGTCGATAATGGTATGGTCTATGCAAAAAATCATTTAAAAAGTAGTGCCCAGGTGTGGGAACGAAAATCATTTTCTAGGCACATTTTCCTAGTTCACCTTACGGCCTACAAGTGCAAGTTATATATTTAAACCCTGAAGGTTATCAAAAATACTGGATCAGCTTAGAACTTCAGGCAATATTACAAATGAAAGACAATTTGTATCCATTTAACTAAAACATCGGTTAACTCCTCGGTTAATTGTTTGGTCAATAGCCTGTCACTATTAGGCTGTACTGCAGTAACGTGGATTGGCGAGGCGGATTGGTCAGGCTGTCCTGTAGCCTCACTAGTAACGTCCGGGTGTTTTCTTTTATATGATAAACTAAAGACAAATTGCTTCTATGGTATTTGAATTCGGCTTTGCAAATTGTACACGTCACATTTGATTTACCAAATTGTCATCCGGGTCCTTTTTAATTATAAACTTCCCTCCTAAAACCCCACGGTTGTCTTTCTCCACTATTCCAGGGTGACTTGGCTCCTCCCACCAGCCAGCAGCCACAACAGGAAGTTGTTAAACCGAAACTTATAAAGTGTTGCGTTAATTGCGTAAAATTATTTTAACGCGTTAAACATTTCAAATTAACGGCTCAGATCAACGTGTTAACTATCCCAGCCCTAGTATATTCTCATTCTGTATGTCGCAATGGTTGTATTTTGCATCGGACAAACTGTTTGCGATTGTGTAGCAATTTTTTGTGTCAAACATGCCAATAACTTCCAGTAACTCAAGAAAGATGTTCTTGTCTGCAGAATTGTCATCTTCTCTGTGACCTCGCTGAGCTATGCCTTGGCACACTAGATATCCTAAACTCTCGACCACTACCTTCATATACTGCCTGTTTTCTTTTTTGAATGTCCCATATCAAGCATATATCCTATTCTTGCGCCCTGCTCTTTCTTTCGTTTGAATTCACTCCAAGCCTTCAGAACCTGCATTGTTCCATTATTCCAGGTAGCAAAACCCTTAGTCTATAAATGCTAACTCTAAATGATATCCATGGCCGCCCTGCAAAAAATGTCTGCATGCAAAACAAAAAACTGAATCATTAGACACAGAAAAGTCCATCAATGTAAATTGATCAAAGCAAGATTAAAGCCTCTTAGCTGAGGCCCATCTTCATCAGGTATTAGTGTAGCTCTTCGCCAGATTCTGCCATACTCTCGTCTTGCCGCTCTTGATCTGAATGATCGGTCTCTTCTGTCAGATTCTGTGTGAAGGTTGTGTCCCCCATGCACTCAACCCCTACCTTATTTAAAACTGGAACTGACTGTGCAAGATAAAAGTCAAGTGCAGAGCCAATTAATCAATTTAAAGGGGTTTTATTTAAATGAAAACAAACCGTATTAAGCGAAAAATGACAAACTGTGGAAGGTAAACTAAAAGTAAACTCCTAGCCATCCATATTTTAGTAATTCATTGTTGTCTAATGTTTGGATTTGATAAGATAGACGTTGGTGGACATCCTGAATTATAACAGGACGTTGCTCTATTTGCGCAACTGTATATACTATTACATATTGCTCTATATACTGCTCTTATTAACACAACTGTATATACAATTACATATTGCTCTATATACTGCTCTTATTAACACAACTGTATATACAATTACATATTGCTCTATATACTGCTCTTATTAACACAACTGTATATACAATTACATATTGCTCTATATACTGCTCTTATTAACACAACTGTATATACAATTACATATTGCTCTATATACTGCTCTTATTAACACAACTGTATATACAATTACATATTGGTCTATATACTGCTCTTTGCACATTTTGAAATCTGCTCTCACATCTAGACATTGCTCCTTTGCACTACTCGGATATATATGACACACTATATATATCTCCATTTCTTAAGCTAGGCAGGGTCTCCTGTCGAACTGTTCGTATTGTGTGTTTAAGAACAAATTCCTTTAACGTGTAAACAAACTTAGCAATAACCCTGATTCTAAAGTAACCATTAGTTGTTTGGCAAATATGCCTGTGTCGATAATTAAAAAGAATGTACATTTCTTGATAAATGCTGAAAGTACTGGACATGCCAACAATTTGATTTAGAGTTGTAGAAAAGTTGTCAAGCGATACAAAAACATCCAGCTCCTCCATTGCCAGAGATCGTTCATTTGCACGATTTTGAGCCTCAGTGTGCTGCCCTCGTTGTGTGTGTGTCACGATTCTGTCTCAGAGGTAGGTAGCAAGTAGCAGGACAAAGGCTTTCTAATAGTTTCTAATAATAAAGTCTTTTTTTAAGACATACAACACTAAATGAGGACTTCAAAACAACAAACAGAAGATCGTATAGACCACTGGTTCAGAACAAAAGAACTCAGAAATGTACCTCTATGTATATCCAAAACGTACGAACAATGATCCAACAATCACAGACAGAATCAGGCAGGCTTAAATATAGGATCTAATGTCCAACAGCACCCAGGTGTCGGAGAAAACTCAGGTGTAGTGCATTGTACTTGATTACACCCACTCTGCTGGTCGGGGGAAATGCCAATTCCCGCATAGAGGGACATAGGGAGGGATAGCCCTTTGGTCCTCACAGTTTGTATGTGTACACAATTTAGCAGTAAGCCAAACTCCATTCAAATGAATACAGGAGTCAGGATATAGCGTCCAAGCTCCAGGGGGGTGTTCTCCGTACGTCGCTTAATACATCCGAAATCAAATGAGACATCCAAGATGACATTATCCGGATACTCATCATCCGTCTAATTCGGTTCTCCGAACACACCTGCTGTTTACGATGAGTATAGCTGGACTGAGTCACCTGAGATAAATGCACGTCCACGCGTTCGTTTTAAAAGGCGACATGTATCGATAGTAGAAACCTTGATCAGCAACACTCCTATTGGCTACTCATTATGGCCAAAGATCACACCCACTTTTTCTCCTCAGCAGAACCAGAGATATTGATGGAAGGTTATGCGGAACTTGAATGTTTAATTAAATCGCAAGGGAACACCGCAAAGTCTGCAAAGCCAGGAGAGGGCTGGCAAAAAGTAGCATACAAATTAAATGCGTTTAGTGGTCACTATGTTATGGTTCTATCAATTGTTACGGTATTTATTTTAATAATGTCATAAATTCATTTCATATTTTCTAAATGCCAGAGCCACCACAGGACAGTACATTTCTTCCACAATTCCCACTGCGTAAAATACGATTTCTGCCCACATTTATTCATACAAACTCCAACACACATGTTCCCATGTTCTAGTCGGTCCATGAGTAATCCCCAAATTAAATGGTAGTCTTTACTACTTATATTGTTCTTAGTCACCTAAGTCTCTTTTAAAGCAGGTAAATGCATGTGTTTGTCTGTTCATATCAGCAATCAAGAATCCGAAATCAGAATTAAAAAAGTGTTAACAGACAAGGAATTTACTTTGGCAGTAAGGTGCGTATACATAAAACATATGAATATAACAATATCAATTATACTAAGGAGCTGAGAGGGTATATGGATAAGTAATATACAAAATACTGTACCAAAATACAGTATTTTGTCATTTGTTGCTGCATTAAATTAAGTATATCTATAATCCAAATGACTAGTACAGTAATTTCAGCTGTTAAACATTGGGTAATGATAACTTGCTTTCACTTGTGAAACACAAAACTGTGTAGGAATGTAAAAATATGACCACACTTTCCCCCCACGTTTTTCGCATCTACAATAAAGGAACGAGCCACTCGCAAATAATATTAAGGTTAAGCAAACGGTATAACGGTATATCCGACGAGTCGAACATCTAATGAGTGGATCCAACAAATGAATTATGTATTTGACACCCTAACGGGAAAACCGATACATCTCAATAGAGTTTCGCTCTGCATTAAAAGGTCTTGTCTATTTCACAATACGGAATTATTTAATAAGCTCTGACTGCGAATTGTTCTTCTCTTAACGCACAGGACATGGCTGTGAATGACTTCCCACGTCACATCCGCTTATAAAGCAGCCATCTAATCGTGTTTACATGAAATAAGCCTGCTCCGGAGCAGGTTAAAGCTTACGCACCCGTTGCTATGACTACAAGTACAGGATGAGCTTCGGAGAACCGAACTAACCAGGATTATGCCAAATCGACAACAATCAAATCCGGCTAACTGAGTTAGCGACGTACGGAGAACACCCCCGTGGTGGTTAATTTGTCATCACCGTCATATACAGTTTGAATCGGAGTGAAACTGTAGAACATACATGAAAATATGCAATAAGCAAGATGCACAATCAAATATGCACTGTAGCATGTAGATAAGATGATAACTGGTTAACATACATTAGACTTAGCTTAAGATTTACTTATTTACAAAAATAGCCTTAGCAAAACATTAATCTCAAAAATAATGTCCGGATATTGTTCTAGTGTCTGTGCTAAACCAATACTTACAGACGATACTTTCGATGGCATAAAACAAAAACAAGATTGCAGCAGGTGAAATGTTAGTCCCATTCAGCAAAAATACACATGCATACTAAACTAAAATGTCCGACTTCCTGTTCTGGTTCAAAGTGCATATTAACTAAAAGAAACTCAAAGGGGCGGCAGAAGGTTCATTTAAATTAATTAAATCTGAAGACAAAACTGTGAGGACCAGAGGTCTATCCCTCCCTCTGCCACTCTCTATGCCAGTGTTGGCACTCCCCTTTGCAGCGGAGAGTAAAGAGACAATCAGAGACATTGGTTTCACATGAGTTTATGTTCCGCACCTGTTGTCATTTTGTAATTAACATGGTATTTAAGCCCTGGCCTTTCTGCCTGTCGATGTCGCAACATTGTTTGCCATGTGGGTACGTTTGTGGTTTTCTGTTATAGACCTGTGTCCGTTACGGTCTATTATTTGTTGTTTTTGTGAGACCCGAAGTGTTCAGGGTTAGGTTGAGTCTTTAAATGAAGACTTTATCATTTAATTATCTGCGCCTGTGTCTACCTGTTGCCTGCCTGTGAGCCCAAGCGTTCCAACCAAGAAGGACGCAGCAGAGGAAGCAGAGCTGTTTGCGGGGGTACGAACAGTCTGCTGAGGCACCAGATTATTTGCGCCGGTGCGCTATATGGGAAGGACCATCTCTTCCAAATGCTGCACTTTTTTCTTCCACCACGATCATCCGCTCCACCACGTATCCGGATACCAGGCGACTACAGAGCCGTGCGGTATGGGAGCCACACTGTCCCCGCCCCCTGTGAGCCTGTCCCCGCCCCCTGTGATCATGTCCCCGCCCCCTGTGAGCCTGTCCCCGCCCCCTGTGAGCCTGTCCCCACCCCCTGTGAGCCTGTCCCCGCCCCCTGTGAGCCTGTCCCCGTCTCCAGTGTACATGTCCTCGGTACCGTCCTTCCCACTGTCGTCGTTCCCGTCCCACTCACTGTTCCCGATCCCGTCCTAGTCCCACTCTTCGATCCCTTCCTAGTCCTCCGTCCCTCGCTCGGGCTCCGCCCCTCATTCATCCCTTCGCCCGTTCCCATCCGTGTCTCTGGTCCTGCTCCCATCCGTGTCTCTGGTCCTGCTCCCGTCCGTGTCTCTGGTCCTGCTCCCATCCGTGTCTCTGGTCCTGCTCCCATCCGTGTCTCTGGTCCTGCTCCCATCCGTGTCTCTGGTCCTGCTCCCATCCGTGTCTCTGGTCCTGCTCCCATCCGTGTCTCTGGTCCTGCTCTCATCCGTGTCTCTGGTCCTGCTCCCATCCGTGTCTCTGGTCCTGCTCCCATCCGTGTCTCTGGTCCTGCTCCCATCCGTGTCTCTGGTCCTGCTCCCATCCGTGTCTCTGGTCCTGCTCCCATCCGTGTCTCTGGTCCTGCTCCCATCCGTGTCTCTGGTCCTGCTCCCGTCCGTGTCTCTGGTCCTGCTCCCGTCCGTGTCTCTGTGCCCGTTCCTGTTCGTGCCTCTATGGCCAGTCCCACTGTCATGCCTGTGTTTGTCCCTGTCCCAGAGTCTGTCCCTGAGCTTGTGACCCTGCCTGAGCCCGTGGCCTAGGCCCAAGACTGTGCCCTGGCCTCCGCCAGTATGACCTCCTGACCCGCACCCGCCGGGTCGACCTCCTGACCCGCACTCTCTATGCCAGTGTTGGCACTCCTCCCTTTCCAGCGGAGAGTAAAGAGACAATCGGAGACATTGGTTTCACATGAGTTTATGTTCCGCACCTGTTGTCATTTTGTACTTAACATGGTATTTAAGGCCAGGCCTTTCTGCCTGTCGGTGTTGGAACATTGTTTGCCATGTGGGTACGTTTGTGGTTTTCTGTTATAGACCTGTGTCCGTTAAGATTTGTTGTTTTTGTGAGACCCGAAGTGTTCGGGGTTAGGTTACATTATCATTGAATTCTCTGCGCCTGTGTCCGCTACCTGTTGCCTGCCTGTGAGCCCAAGCGTGACAAAAACACTCAGCCCACCACCTATGGCTTCCAAAATAAATGTCACCCTATTTCCATGCAGCATTAGAGAAGCTCTGACCTAGCTCTTACACCATTACAATTTTGTCCTTGACAAAGTCGCTCAGGTCTTTATTTCAACTCTTCTCTCATGCAACCAACTCATTAACCACGAGAACTAATTGTTTGCTTACCATCTAATCTACCCAGACATGTGCCCTTGTTAGGAGATAATGCTCATTATTTGCTTCACCTGTGAATGGTCGTACGGGTTTGGCTCAACAGTTTTTAACAGGGGGTCTTAAGTGACCATTTAAGAGGTCTTAATGACGCTTGAAGATCCTATATTTTACTGATCCCATAGTTTTACCATCAAATACCATTTAGCTCTTGATCTCAGTACGATGACATCTATGTTAGAAAACTGTATTACACACATCAGCCCCTCTATCAGGCATGTTTTATCCTTAGATCTTTAGGCTAAAATGTGTTTAGCGGTTCGGGTTTATTAAATGATTTCCAATTAAGACTAAATGCAAGGTAGGTTATTTTGGGTAGGCAAAGACATAAGGTAGACAAAATAGCTAGTGATGTTTACCCACAAACTTTAATCAGGAGGGGTCTGTAATTTCTATGCAGCTGTAACTTTCCTATGGCAGCAAGGTGGAAGGAGACAGGTGCAGAGAGGTTGTTTATTTCAAATACTTCACAAGGATGTCACTTAAAACACAAAGCGTCAACATAAAATAATGACTGACAAGAAGCATTAGTGCCGAAGGAACTTGTATAGGGACATTATGAGGGGCAAACGAGATACAGGTGACGACTAAACTAGACACAGCTGAAACCAATCAAATAGCATAGAAACATACATAGAAACAACTAGAACTTAAACACACTGAACAACAAAATGCAACATAGAAGTTGTAAATTCCACTACTATAATGTTTTAGTAAAAACTGGACTGTTGTCGACAATATTGTCTATCTTAGGCTAGCTAAAACAACAAACAAGCATAACTTATAACAGTGCAGACTTTTTTCTAACATGTGTAGACTAACACGGTGTTTGGCAGTTAAGTGCCAATGAAGATACCAATACACATTTCGATAAATCGAAAGATACTTCAATAAGGTCTGGTTTGGAAGAATTTCTATGGGTTCCAATAATCACGAGAGCCACATCCCATACACAACCCTCTAGGTTGGGAACATCGTAGAAACGTGATGTTAGAGAATAATAAAACAGAAAGTTGTTGTTGGGTCAAAACAAACGTGTCTGAGTGTGCGGTAGTTTTACCCGGTTATGGTCATATTCATGTGATTGTGTCAACATGCCAGAGAGTCGCAATCTCATCTTCATTACACCACATGAGGTTTATCTTCCGGGGAGATAGACACAAACATTCACACGTCAGTCCTCACAGAATACAAAACAGATCATATTCGGTCTGTGGTTAGAGATTAGCTGGCCCAATCTCTCACACGCCCTGACAGTAGAACTATTTGAAATGACATTTTTGTCATCAGACCGTGAGACCATTACGTGACAACGGAACATCTCTCTAGAAGCAACCGGGTTGGAGGAGAATACAGGAGATCAGATTAAGACTTGGGCTCTCAGGAACGTCTCATCCTAAAACAGTTTTGAGAAGTCAGAGAGGCTTCTAGTGAGTTAGAAAAAAATTGTATTACTGTTGCAAGTATATAAACATATTACAAGTATTAGTACATAATGTATTGGTGTAGCTCATGCTTTGTATGTATGATGTCCTGGGTTCCATGCTCAGCTTCTTCCCAGGTCGCCATTGCAAATGAGAAATTGTTTTCAATCGGCCTACCTGGTTAAATAAAAGTTAAATAAAAATATACCCACACAAGATTCAGCACAACATGCTTCTCTATTCACACTCTTTCTTTCACCTCTGTTTTTCCTCTGTTTTCCTTCTGGGAAAACTGCATCTCGTTTAGACATCTTCCCCCTCACCCAAATCTATGTTGGCCATTGTCTCTTTTTCCATCTGTACAATGATGAGCTTAGCCCTATCACCTCTCTCCATCTTGCCAAGCGTGGAGATTCACAGCTCAGGGGCCGCTTTCTGTACCTCGACGGAATTTGATATCGCCATGGGGGCAGATGGCCCGACATAAAATCAGACATCTTCATGCAATGCCAACTCTCATGCGATGTTGCAAAACTCACTTCCCGATAACCAGACAGCCAGATAGCTGAGTTTCAAGTTGAAGTGTAAGGCCAGGTCTGAACGAGTCCTCGTAATTGCTTAATGTCAGATTAAAATGTCTTTAGGATTATAATTTTTTTATACTCTAGTTCCGTGTTTAACAAAAGTAATATATATGGAGTCAATTTGTTAGGGGAAACTAAAGGGTGGCATATCACATAATCAGGCCATAATGGAACCATCTAAAATAGATTTGGAGCAAAGTGTTTCAATCACAAAGTCTTGGTTACAATTGGCATGAGATCATTTCATTGGAGAGAATATGTCAGCCCTACGCATGCATTGTACATTAAGTCTATTTAACATAATGTAAAAAATAATCACACATTACAGACTTACATCATATTTTTACACGGGTGGAGTGTTCAAATGCATCCTCGGGGCCACTATGGTCGTGGTCATTCTAAGCTCTGAATCACAGAGTACACACAAATTAACTGCGCGCAGGCTTCGGTGTTTGTCTTCACAAATCTTCTAGCTCCACTGTTCCAGCCATTACATCATTGTCTTATCCCCTCATTAGTAAGAGTATATAGGTTCCCTGTGTTTGGTCATGTCTTTGTGTGGAATTGTTCTATGTTGCATGTGTATATAATAAGCTTTAACCTGTTGTGCTGTGTCGCACGCTTTATTGTTTTTGCCAGTAAGTACTTGATTTTACGCGTTTCCTCTGGTGAGTGAATGTTCCTTATTGATACACCAAATAACGCTATCTGTTGCCTGCATCTGACTCTGTCCTTCCTTGCCTTCTCGACCTCAACCGTGACACCAATAGACACAGTAAACACACTGTGTGAGACAAAAAAATGTACACAAAAAAATGAAGCCAGCCTTGTCTTTGTATTTCTTTGTGTATTATCTTATGTCTTTCTCCTTAAACCTGTCTTTCTCTGTTTTTCTCTATCAGTCCCTGCCTCTCTCTCTATCCCTATTTCTCTGTATTATTTCTGGTTAATGCAACGTCTGAGAGTGTTTATGGATTGGCTATAAGTGGAAGTCATTATGAGCTCTTTGAGTATACCTGTTGCTGATAGCACTGGTTCTGGGTCCACCCAACGCCCCTGATGTTGGTGGTCCCAGCTGGGGAGAGAGAAGTAGATGCATGGAAAGACTGAGAGATGGAGAATTGAGCAAGAAAAAAAGGACAGAGAAAGAATGGGGAGAGAAAAAGAGAGAGGGGGGAGAACCATGGGCCTCCGCCCTTCTCCACCAATTTGCCTCTGCTGCAGATGTGGTTGCTCTGAGGAAGGGGAAAAAATCTCCATAGAGATTAGATCCATATAATTATCCACATGAACACAGAATGATTTTTAAATAACTATGTGCATTAACTCACACATGCATAAGCACTTACGCATTCAAGACCCTGTATAATATTACAGGTTTTTCATGGTAAATTGATGTAATAACGGAATACATAAGCTACAGTCAGACGGGTCATACTAGAATGATCAGATATTTCCTTTAAAAACATTTCATGGTGAGTACAGAAAAACAATCCTCTTAAATGTCAATGGACATCAGCAAAAATAAGTTTATACTTAGTCCCCCCCTAAAAAAGACCACAACTTGAATTGAAAATGCCACATATATATAAAAAACCTTTCAGAACTTTCAGAAGGCAGTGCACTCTACATGTGGTTACAACCATTGCACGAGTGGTTCCAATGTGTTTACTATTCCCAGACTACAACTGGTTTGTATCAGCTAAGTTTACTTAACAGTATATTTCACCTCAGGACATTTGCAGAGATAACCAAATAAACCTTTCAAGGCAGGAATGTTCCCCAAAACTGCCAGGTTCAAAGCGAATTCGGGTCCTTGCTGGCCCCTGGGCTGCCTGGGGTTGGTGCCTTCTTGCTTGTCTGCCTGCATTTCGAGGGTGAAACATGTTTTACTGAGGTCCCTCTGGTCACAGACGCACAGTGCGACAGGGGCACAGGAAGACTATTTAGGTGTAAAAGGGTAAGAAAAGTGCAGAAGAGATCGACAGGTTAGGTAAAAGCTTCTGGCAGCCGCCCCAGCTTTGACACCTTGCCTAGAAGATCACACTGAGATTTCAAACAACTTTGTTTCTCACATGTTTCACTTCCTCTTGTAAAGCACAGGAATTCTTTCATGTTACAAGTGCTTTTGCTTTATGGCCACATCCCGGTGAGTGTCTCTCTGCTTTGCATGGTGAAAAGCCCATGTAATTCACACATTTTTCCGCCTTACACTGTTAGTGTGCTGGTGGTTTGGGCTAAGATGGAAGGGGGGTGTGTCCTATCCTTATTAGTCACCATCCATCATGATGCTGTACCAGCTGCACCAGGGACCACAGTGCGGTGCATCCCTGTTGGAAAGTAAACATGATACGATCCTTGCTTCCATTATGCTTGTATGGCATCTGGACTGCTTCCTTTTTGGGTCCTATGGCATGACCGTTGAGGACGTGAGGGCATACATACATAAACATGATGCACTGCACAGAGCCTTGGTTTACACATGCTGAGACACAAAAACATGCACAAACAAAACAGTCACAGTTTTGGTCTAAGCTGCTGCCTTGGAGTATCGCAGCATCAACGTGACCTGGGCCCGTATGTATAAAGCCGCTCAGAGTAATTTTTTTGTCTTAAGTGTGTCAAAATTCTAAGAATGACGTCATTTTACTCTTATTCTTATTCTTAAGAATAAGTGTGATTCATAAAGGTTCCTAAGTGTTAAGACTAGGTCTCAGCTCCTAAAATTTTTAAGAGAGCTGGAGAGGTCTCTTAACAAGTTAGGAGTAACAAGATGGCAGCAGAGAGGTGGAGGCCGCGCAGTTTCCAACAATGTAAGAATGTGTTGGAATTATATGATGACAGAGATTTGATCAAACGATACAGGCTTGATCGTCAGGGTTTTCTTTTTGCATCCATTTTTAACAATTTGCAACTTTTGTCTTTCCTTTATATACAGCTGTGACCTGTGAGTGCAATTTTTTATTATGTGATTCATAAGCTTAATTACTTAAATAGCATCACATTTGTCCATTTAATTAATGTGTTTAAACTCTATTAAAATTATGTGAAATAAATGCATGTACTTATTTGTAATTTTTTTGCACAAAGCAAAAACGAATTATTCTAAATAAATTGAAATATTGAAATAATTGTTATGTCTTAATTAAATAATGAATTAATTGGTTCATGCTGCTGTGACCTCTCCCTTGCAGGCTCACTATTGGCTGATTCAGAGGTTCGGGGCGGACATTTTGGGTTCACATCATTGTAGTCCTTAGTTCACAGCACTTAAGTCCCACTTCAGAAAACACTTAAGAATCAGGGCCCGTATTCATAAAGAATCTTAATGGTAAAAGTAGCTCCTAGTGGCCAAATTCTAAGAAAATTCTTAGAATTGTGGGCGTTTACTCTTAAAATATAAGAAAAATCCTAGTAAAGATAAAAGTAATTCATAAAGCATCTTAACCCTTAAAAGAGGTCTTAAGTTCAAAATTGTTAGGAGCACGGACGAGGACTTTTAAGAGTCTTAAGAGTTTCTTTAGCAGAGGAGAAAATGGCCGAAAGACGAAGAGGGAGAAGAAATGTGTTGCAGACAATGGATGACATTGAGTAAATAAGACGCTATATATTAGATTGTACAGGGATCATGTTTGTCACTGATCTTATTAGAGACGTGCTAACATCTCAGACTCAGCGCAGAAATGCCATAGCGCCAGAAATGAAAGTAATCACTATGTAGAGTTTAGTTTAGCCTTAGTTTGACGCTCAACTATTCCCTTAATAAATCCACAGGACAATTCGATCAAGTTTTTTTCGTTTTTAATTTAACTCTGTAACAAATAATAATTGGCACAAAGTATCAACGTATCAAAATACTGAACAACATTGAAGTGAAAATATGACTTAATAGTAAACAAAAAAGAGATATTTAGGTGTCTATAAACTGTCTCCATTCTTATCAATGTCTAACTCCAACTAACACAATATAGATTTAGATGTCTATAAACTGTATGGCTCCATTCTTTTCCATGTCTAACTCCAATTAACACAAAAGAACCTTCTAATTATTCCCGCGAATATCAAACCCCAAAACCAATTAATGGTGCGCACAGTTATTGGAAAACAACACTAATAGCCTCATCACAATTCTTACGTGGCATTCATATATATTTATATATATATATGGATTAATCAATAAAACTGCATTTATGAATATAGCAGGCTTCCCTGGTGTTGTCGGTGTAATTGATGGAACCCACATCCGAATTATTGCACCGTCGGAAGATGAGGACGTTTATGTTAATAAAAATAGGTACCACAGCATAAACATTCAAGTTGGAATGTGTAGAACTATTTTATAATTTTAAGCCGATCAAATATCTAATAGGAAGTTAAAAGCATTGTAAATATAAAACACGGATGTAATTTCAGAGTGAAGACGTAGAATAGACCCTATATTTAAAATCACTATTTTTTTCCTTCTTGGACAACCAACCAATCACAGTTTTCAAAAGATTGTGACATACATAGCAACGGGGTCAGCCCCGCCTCCTCACTAAGATAAAAGTTTTTGTCTTTTCCTTGCTCAGAGTTGCTCTCAGATCGGTCCCGAATCGCTCTTAAGCTAAGACTCCTACGTAAAAGTTTTTAAGCTAAGATAAGAGTTATCTGAGAGGATTCTTAGATTCTTTATGAATACGGGCCCTGGTGTTTTGGTGTAAAACACCTCAGAAAAAGCTTTGAAAATGCGTTATTAGCTAACCTCCCAGTTTGCTTTTGAAATATCAGTACTTTGTGTATTCTCTTTAAAGTCTCTGTTGTCAGAATTTGGATTTTGATTCCCGGTTTTTGATCCCTGCCTGCTACATGGCAACAAGTATTGGATTATTGTTTGATTTTTTAATTAAATACAGCGCTCTGCGCCTGAATCCACTCCAGTCTTCCTGTGGTTCATTACATGGAGTTTAAACCTTTTCTTCAGGCAATTCCAAGCACGTGGTGCAGAAAGACAAAAGCCTTCTTACCCAACTCATTCCAAACTTTAGGAACCATCATAATCATCATAAACCCAATAAGTACCACGTCACAAAAAGTCAGATAAATACCAGGGGAGTTCTTCCAGGCCTTATAGATGAAAACATGACTAAGCTCACAAGTTATTTAAAACACCTGTTAATGCATGTTCACGTTTCTTTCAAATAATAATTGTATATATTTATTTATTTTTCTTGAACAATGCTATCGGTATACCATTCTACACTGTACCATACATACTTTTTACTAGGGATGGTTCGATACCAATTTTTATGTCCGATACCGATCAGGATACTGTAACCTAGAGTATCTGCCGATAAAATTCACTACCATCTTGTCCCCTCTTCGCTCCGCTTTGTTCGGTTTTCCGAAGCTCATCCTGTACCTGTTGTCATAGCAACAGGTGCGTAAGATTGAACCTGCTCAATACAGGGGGTCAAATACATAGTTAATTTGTTGGATCCATACATTAGATGTATCGGTTTACTCGTGAGGGGGTCAAATACATAGTTAATTTGTTGGATCCACACATTAGATGTATCGGTTTACCCATGAGGGGGTCAAATACATAGTTAATTTGTTGGATCCATACATTAGATGTATCGGTTTACCCATGAGGGGGTCAAATACATAGTTAATTTGTTGGATCCATACATTAGATGTATCGGTTTACCCGTGAGGGGGTCAAATACATAGTTAATTTGTTGGATCCACACATTAGATGTATCGGTTTACCCATGAGGGGGTCAAATACATAATTAATTTGTTGGATCCATACATTAGATGTATCGGTTTACCCGTGAGGGGGTCAAATACATAGTTAATTTGTTGGATCCACATATTAGATGTATCGGTTTACCCGTGAGGGGGTCAAATACATAGTTAATTTGTTGGATCCACATATTAGATGTATCGGTTTACCCATGAGGGGGTCAAATACATAATTAATTTGTTGGATCCATACATTAGATGTATCGGTTTACCCATGAGGGGGTCAAATACATAGTTAATTTGTTGGATCCAACCATTAGATGTATCGGTTTACTTGTGAGGGGGTCAAATACATAGTTAATTTGTTGGATCCACACATTAGATGTATCGGTTTACCCATGAGGGTGTCAAATACATAATTAATTTGTTGGATCCATACATTAGATGTATCGGTTTACCCGTGAGGGGGTCAAATACATAGTTAATTTGTTGGATCCACACATTAGATGTATCTGTTTACCCGTGAGGGGGTCAAATACATAGTTAATTTGTTGGATCCATACATTAGATGTATCGGTTTACTTGTGAGGGGGTCAAATACATAGTTAATTTGTTGGATCCACACATTAGATGTATCGGTTTACCCATGAGGGTGTCAAATACATAATTAATTTGTTGGATCCATACATTAGATGTATCGGTTTACCCATGAGGGGGTCAAATACATAGTTAATTTGTTGGATCCATACATTAGATGTATCGGTTTACCCGTGAGGGGGTCAAATACATAGTTAATTTGTTGGATCCACACATTAGATGTATCTGTTTACCCGTGAGGGGGTCAAATACATAGTTAATTTGTTGGATCCATACATTAGATGTATCGGTTTACCCGTGAGGGGGTCAAATACATAGTTAATTTGTTGGATCCACACATTAGATGTTCGAGTCGTCGGAGTCGGGTTTTAACAATGGTACTTGCTTGCTTGCTACATAACCTGAATATTAATATTGCGAGTGGCTCATCCTTTACACTATTGGAGATGCGGCAAAACTTTGGGAAAAGTGTGGTCATATTTTTACACAGTTTTGACTTTCAAAAGTCAAAGCAATTTATCATAACTCAATGTTTAACTGTTAAAATGACTGAATTACAGTCATTTAGATTATAGGTCTACTTAATTTAATGCAGCAACAAATAACTTTACAGTTTGGTAAATTATTTTACTTGTCGGTATAGCATTTTGTATATTATGTATCCATATACCCCCTCAGCCCCTTAGTATTGTTGTGCTTTCTCGTGTTTGGTTGGATTCAGTGTCCGTGGAGGCGTGAAGAGAAGCACACAACATAGAGAGTCCGTTTCAGGAACTTTACTTACTTACTTTACTTTACAACTTTACATCAACGGTGGTTTTATGCTCTTGCCCAGCGCTGATGGGTTTATATACTGACGTTAAACGTAAACAAGCAGTGGACTAATCCCTACGTAATGATGTAGCCACATCTGATTGGCTAATAAGAACACATTACGTATACATTGGAAATAACTTACAAACAATGTATTTACTTAACTAAATCTGTAACACCACCCCCCTTTTTTTTACTCTGCAGAGTCCCTTCTGCACATCTTGAGGGTGAACAGTTAACTAAGTCGCCCCCTTTTTGTCTTCGTCCCCTCTTTTCGGGTCACAGTTAGAGTCCGTTACAAGAGTTGTCAGAGGATGACGGGTTTGGTGCGGGAGCCTTCCTTGATGCAGGTGTATTTGTGTCGCAGACGCTGCTTCCAGGCAGGTATGTGGTTACTTAGATAGGGTTGTAAGTGATCATGATGCAGTACTTTCTCACTTGGTCTGTCCCTGACTCGGTAGAGCACTGGTCCAAGGCGTGCTGTGACAACCAATGGCCCTTGCCATGGGGGTTGGAGTTGTGGACTTTTCTCCTGCTACTGACTCTCACTGACACAAGATCACCTACTTGATAGGACTTCTCTCTGGCTCGTAAGTCATAGACCTTTTTCTGGCGAGTCTGAGCGGGGCGCAAGTTCTGGCGCGCTACCTGATGAGCCTGCTGCAGATTAGCTTGCAGTTCTTGGACAAACTCAGGTGTACCTTTAGCTTCCCTGATAACCTCAGCTGTCCTTAGCCAAATGTCATTGGCTGGAAAACCTCTCGCCCCAGCATCAGCTAATTTGGTGTGAAACCTGTCGCTGAATGCACAGGGCTCCTGTATGCTGCAGTGAGTGAGGGAAGATGTTCATCCCAATTCCGCTGACTTTTGGGCCACATTAATTTATTTATTTTTATTTATTTATTCATTTATTTGAGCAGTAACCATTCTGCTCAAAAGGAGTGGGATGAAGCAAAAGAGCTTATAAGCGCCCTCCCCATAAATGTGTTATCTCACAGTAGTACTACAGA
The DNA here is from genome assembly GCA_029465975.1 of Dallia pectoralis. Classification (NCBI taxonomy): domain Eukaryota; kingdom Metazoa; phylum Chordata; class Actinopteri; order Esociformes; family Umbridae; genus Dallia; species Dallia pectoralis. The sequence goes on along the minus strand of CM055754.1, from coordinate 9,545,932 downwards.
CCGTAGTGCAAAACAACAAAACATCAAATATAACAATTACAAAAACGGAAAAAAACGATTATATTCACTAATAATGTCTGATTGTACTTGTGCAAGAAACCACAATAGTACTACAGACCGTAGTGCAAAACAACAAAACAACATCAAATAACAATTACAAAAACAGAAAAGAAAAAAGAAAAAAAAGATTATATTTACTAATAATTTCTGATTGTACTAGTGCAAGAAACCACAAAACAACATCAGATTAAACAATCATAACACGAAAAGCAAAAATTAGGTTCTATACACTTGCAATGTCTGATCATGGTATAGTGCTTCTAATGGGCAGTATTTTCTTTTTTATATTTTTCAAAAATCTTTTGTTTGTATTTATATTTAAACAAGTTGATAGATGAGCATTGTTTCATGTCCATCTCTAAGTTATTCCACAGTTGCACCCCATTAACAGTAAGGCTAAAACTTTTCAAGGTTGTACTATGTTTTTGCGTTCTAAAGTTCAATTCATCACATAATACATAACCACCAATACGTTCTTGAAACCTTCTTTGTATTTGACTTGGTAACAATTTATGCCTCGCTTTGTATAGCATCTGTACTGATTGGAACTCAACAATGTCATCAAACTTCATGAGTTTAGATTTTAAAAAATAATGAATTTGTGTGGTCCTAAAACCCAACTTTATGAATGAGTCATAACACCTTATCATCTGCAAGAGCGTTCTATTGAATCTTTCCACTTGCCCATTCGAAGCCAGATTATATGTGGTCCGGGTCTTGGTTACTTGCACCAGGTGACAAACCTCTTTGAACAGCGAACTCTCAAAGTTCCGTCCTTGGTCAGTGTGAATCTCAAGGGGAGCCCAAAAACGTGAGATGAAGTCAAACACCAACCTCTTTGCTGTTGTCTCAGCTCCTTGTTCAGGGACAGGAAATGCCTCTACTCAGCGAGTAAACTGGTCAATTATAATGTACCTGTTGCCTGACTAGGATTCTGGGTATTGTAGGATATCAAGGTGGAGTCGGTCCATAGGTGCTCCTGGCTGGTAGCCCTGGAGCTTGGCCCATGGGACTGGCTGTCTTACAGGAGCAATCTAATCCTGTTTACATGAAATAAGCCTGCAACGAGCAGGTTTAAGCTTACGCACCTGTTGCTATGACAACAAGTACAGGATGAGCTTCGGAGAACCGAACTAACCAGGATTATGCCAAATCGACAACAATCAAATCCGGATAACTGAGTTAGCGACATACGGAGAACAGACCCCTGTTGTCTGATTTTACACCACAAACTAAAATTATAACTAGCCAATGCTTGGTTTCTCCGTTGCTCAACCTTAAATCAGAATACATGGCGGAATGACCCATGACCAAATACTTCCTGTTTAAGAGCAAAGTGCAGGTGTGAGATTGCTGGGTTTACAAGACTTCGTAATTATGCAAATAAACAAACATGATGGGTTGGTTTTTGTTGTAGAACATATGCAGCTGGTTAAGATAATTAACATGATCAATTCATGTGTCAGGTTTGGAAAATGTGGTTGAGTCTTGGGCCAAAATATACAAGACCGTGTCCAATTGCCAGCAGAACTGTTTTTAGTGGCATATTTGTGTTGGCACCTTCAAGCAAGATGTTTGTATGAATGATGAATTGATTACTAAGGAAATCAACACAACTGAAGGCTGGTTTTATATATACGTATACCGTTACTGACATTTGACACTTGATAGGGGACACATTTGTTTAGGCTGAGGGCTTTTTCGCATTGGCTATACATTTGTAAAACATCGCTTCTCAATAGCACTGTGCACTGTGTTCATTTTGTCTCTTGTGTTTTAATTGTTGTCTTGTTGTAAAAAGGGCTTTATAAAATACATTTGATTGATTGATTTAATGCCATAATTTGCCTTAATAAAGATAAAATTCAGTCAGCCACTAGGGTCCGGTGGGGTCGAGGAGGTGACAATCCATCTTGGATGGTGATAATTTTTGGTGCTCAGTGTCAGTGCACGTAACTAGTTGATATAAAGACAGAAATTGCATGTTGCTTACATTTTGGTAATAGAAGAGTGTGTTCGAGGGGCTGTCAGAACTTACTGGTGACAGCCCAGTGACCTACTGGGTTATTCACTAGTTGCAGCCACACTGTCAGAAGCTCTGCTTAGCCGATCAATCATAAATGGTGATGACATGTATGACATCTGGTGGTTCTTGGGAGAAATGTAATCAAGTGTGAAGACTCTTTTTACTGACATTCATTCGTTTGAGAAAGTATTGCCCTGCAGGACACCCCTAATAGTGAACAATAAATAGAAAATGGTTTTTGGAAGCCTCTTCATATTCAAATTAAATCAGCATTGAAATGATGGCCTTCTAGTCAGAGTTGCAGACTGACTCATAAAGAATGATTAAGATGGGCAAAAGAAAACAGACACTAGTCAGAGGAAGAACTAATGTATTTGTCCTCTTGCTCAGTTGTGTCCCAAGGCCTCCAAATCATCTTTCTATTCTGGTTAGAGCCAGTAAGCTGTACACACTCCAAAATCAGCATTTGTGTGTGGATGATACCAAATTCGTTTTATTATTATACCATGATATGGTATGTTTAGTATGGCCACTAGGGTCAGTATTATGCGCATGTGGCTTTTAAGTAAAGTTTCGTTAGGGCTTGTTTTACAGGGATGGTGGTCGTGCATGCCACCGGCCTAGACTCCAATGTCTGAATAAAGAGAGATCCACAGTATATATTTTCATAACCATTGTTATAAAAATGACAATGGTAGTATAATTTCAAATTCATATTGGAGTTGACTGCAAAGCTGGTGTGTTATTACTCAGCAATTCAGCAATTGTTTTCTCAATGTTCATCTCATTGTTGTTTTTTTACTTTATAAGTATTTCCTAATTTCCCAATTATCCCAATTATGTGGCAATCCTGATTTCTTACTTGTTACTTTTATATTATTTAAAGTTGTTGCAATGCTAATGGTTGTTCACCTGTACTGTTTCAGACTGGCAGATGTTCTGCTGCTGATGGGAACATTGGCCAATACACAGACTTTTTTCTGCGTGTATCTATCTATAAGCGTATGTCATCCAGAGATTCAATGCTAAGAATTTTATTTATTAAAAAAAAACTGTGTTATTGGTAATGTCCATGCTAAGCATAAAGCATATTCCTTTGCTTATAGTTCTGGGTAGCTGGAGGCTTTGAGGAGGTCCAAATATGATCTATTGAGGACCAACCGGGAAGCAAACAAAGATAACAGCGAAAAGCTGGAGTCTAATTACCATATCTCTGAACTCATAAGTTCAACACTTTCTGTCACCACATCTCTCTTCCTGAGTTCAACACCTATGCACAGTTTAAGGCGGCCAACACCATTCCATCTGTGAGGCTAGCTTAGGAACGAGACGACCACACTCTGACATGGAGAGAGCTTTTCAACAAGTGAACCCTAGGAAGTCACCAGGGTCAGATAGAATTCCAGAACTGTGTCATCAGGAGGTGATCTGACTAGTGAGTAGACTTTTTCACTTCTATATTCAACCTCTTCTTGAAACAGGGCCGCCCGCCGCATAGGCGGTATAGACAAATGCTAGGGGCATTGTTCTTCCATAGGTGCGCCAAATGAGTACAAAAATAAATACAATGATTGGAATTTACTTTTACTTTTTTTATTATTGTTATTTCACAAAATGTCAAAGACATAAGAACAACATAATTAACAAGACTATTAAATAAATAGTGGTCCATTTGCGACGCATCACCTTCCCTCCCCCAGTTAGACTTGGGTACCTGATTGTTTGGGGTTGGGCAAATGATCAGAGGATACCAGAGGATATTGTGTCTGACCGTGGTCCCTAATTTCTGACCTTAATGTCATTGGGCAAATTTCTACACTGAAAAAAAAACATTTATCTGATTGTGCATTTATCATATATGTCTGTTTGGAAGCAAAACAAAAACAGTTACACACACATTTTGACATAACGAACTATCCTTCTTTTCTGTTAAACACATATAGCCCCATTGTTGAATTTATTAAATGATGTTCAAGACTCACTCTTACTGTACCCCTGATTGAGGTAAACAATGGAATTGGCCAGCCATTGATCTACCACCCATTCAACCAACCAATATGTGAAGAAATTGTCAGTTTTCCACTGTTTTTCACAAATGTATCGAATGTAATGCACAGTGGATATGAAAAGTTGACACATCCCTTCCCCCTTTAAAGTGACCTATTGTGCAGATCTTTTTCCCCTTCGCCAAGGTTAGACGTTGTCTTCGGTTCAAGAATGCCACACATTTACTCAACAACTCTGCATGGTGGTCCTTGATTGACTGACTCCATCCTCAGATCCATCTTAATGTAAGACCTGCCAGCTCGGGGTGGGGTGAGTCTTCCTAAACATCAGTCTCTGCAAATATTATCACGGTTTTGTTATTTGTGACTCCACTATTAAAAGTGTATTACGTATCAATACAATGCCAACTCAATGATTTGTCAAAGTTCAAATAGCGATTTAGTTTATATTACATTATGAATGATTTACACACCAGTGATCCCAAAGATCTTGGAAACATTCTTCCATGTATCCATATTTGAAATTTTATGTCTGTACCAAGCCAGAGACGCATCATAAAAAATAGGAACACCGAACACAGCAATGGTATTTCTCTCGAACGTGTTTGAGCTAGCTAAAACATATAAAACATATAAGCATATAAAACATATAAGCTCGCTAGAAGAAAAGAGAAGGGAATTGATGATGCAGAGCACATCTCCTGTGCAATTGGTAGTCGCCGAACTCTTTCACTTTTATTTATTAGCATAAAGTTAAGCTGGGCTCACTACACTCTGTTATACTAGTGGTTTATATGTATCACAAGTTAATCTGGGCTCACTACACTGTTATACTAGTGGTTTATATGTATCACAAATTAATCTGGGCGCACTACACTCTGTTATACTAGTGGTCTATATGTATTACAAGTTAACCTGGGCGCACTACACTGTTATACTAGTGGTCTATATGTATCACAAATTAATCTGGGTGCACTACACTCTGTTATACTAGTGGTCTATATGTATCACAAATTAATCTGGGCTCACTACACTCTGTTATACTAGTGGTCTATATCACAAATCAATCTGGGCGCACTACACTCTGTTATACTAGTGGTCTATATGTATCACAAATTAATCTTGGCGCACTACACTCTGTTATACTAGTGGTCTATATGTATCACAAATTAATCTGGGCGCACTACACTCTGTTATACTAGTGGTCTATATGTATCACAAGTTAATCTGGGTGCACTACACTCTGTTATACTAGTGGTCTATATGTATCACAAATTAATCTGGGCTCACTACACTCTGTTATACTAGTGGTCTATATCACAAATTAATCTTGGCGCACTACACTCTGTTATACTAGTGGTTTATATGTATCACAAATTAATCTGGGCTCACTACACTCTGTTATACTAGTGGTTTATATGTATCACAAATTAATCTGGGCTCACTACACTCTGTTATACTAGTGGTCTATATCACACATTAATCTGGGCTCACTACACTCTGTTATACTAGTGGTTTATATGTATCACAAATTAATCTGGGCTCACTACACTCTGTTATACTAGTGGTTTATATGTATCACAAATTAATCTGGGCTCACTACACTCTGTTATACTAGTGGTCTATATCACACATTAATCTGGGCGCACTACACTCTGTTATACTAGCGGTCTATATGTATCACAAGTTAATCTGGGCGCACTACACTCTGTTATACTAGTGGTTTATATGTATCACAAATTAATCTGGGCTCACTACACTCTGTTATACTAGTGGTTTATATGTATCACAAGTTAATCTGGGCTCACTACACTCTGTTATACTAGTGGTTTATATGTATCACAAGTTAATCTGGGTGCACTACACTCTGTTATACTAGCGGTCTATATGTATCACAAGTTAATCTGGGCGCACTACACTCTGTTATACTAGTGGTTTATATGTATCACAAGTTAATCTGGGCGCACTACACTCTGTTATACTAGTGGTTTATATGTATCACAAGTTAATCTGGGCGCACTACACTCTGTTATACTAGCGGTCTATATGTATCACAAGTTAATCTGGGCTCACTACACTGTTATACTAGTGGTTTATATGTATCACAAGTTAATCTGGGCTCACTACACTCTGTTATACTAGTGGTTTATATGTATCACAAGTTAATCTGGGCGCACTACACTCTGTTATACTAGCGGTCTATATGTATCACAAGTTAATCTGGGCGCACTACACTCTGTTATACTAGCGGTCTATATGTATCACAAGTTAATCTGGGCGCACTACACTCTGTTATACTAGTGGTTTATATGTATCACAAGTTAATCTGGGCGCACTACACTCTGTTATACTAGTGGTTTATATGTATCACAAGTTAATCTGGGCGCACTACACTCTGTTATAGTAGCGGTCTGTACTCGTTCATGCTGCGGCGTAAACAAAAACCTCAGACAGTTGGGCTAAATTAACTTAATTACAAACACATTAAACAGGATTATGACAGAATTTTTTTTTTTTACGAATATTTAAACGATTTATTGACGTTTGCATTATTTTGAACATCGATACGGTCAGCTACATTAAACTTCCCAGCCAGAGTTTCTAATGACACGCCCACGTCGCATCTGCAATGTCACCAGTTAACATGATCACCAGTTAAAATGTAAACCCGGAACTTGATAGCTGGGTGTTGGTTGGAGTTGAGACAGAATTGATTGCGTTTCCTTGGTATCCCGGATGTTGATTCTGAATTTCAAACACTGAATTTTTTTGCACTGAATTTCTAACACTGAATTTTTAGACACTGCATTTTTTTGCACTTAAATTTTTTGCAGAAAAATTTTCACTGCAAAAATAGTTCGGATGCATTATTTCAATGCAAAAAATGTTCTGTGCTAGAAATTCAATGCAAAAAAAATCTGTGCTAGAAATTCAGTTTCAGAATCTGGTGAGACAGATTTTCTTCCATACATGAGCCTAATGCACATGGAAATAGCACAACAATACTCCACAACAACAGGCACTAACACTGAAACCGATATTGGCTGGGGTAATGAGGATCAGGTGTGCATTTTGAGTCAATTGAGAGTGATGGGGAGCAGGTGTGTATAAAGAAGAGAAGTTCAGGGTGTGTGGTGAATAAAGTGCAGACAGCCGGGTGAATGAACAGTGGAGGGCAATAGGCCGGCAACAGGGAGTGACGTCATTGGGATCCCCCAGGAGGAGGCGTGGCCAGGGGTGGCACCGTGACACTATCTTAAAATAACCATATTTCTAAGGATAATTCAGACATGCTATTAAGGAACCCAGCAGCTAACATTTGTATCACCAATAATCACAAAATGTTGATAATCGATCAATTGAAATCAATTAATTTAACTTAAAATAAAAAAATATATTAATATGCCGATAAAAAGGGTGTTCCACACAAACTATCTATACATTTTAACTAGCATGTTATCAGAAATTCAGTATTAGCCCTATTGGCACAATTTGGTACAATGTTATGGGCTGAAATATGTGCCACTAGAAACTGAATTTGAATAATTTATATTTGAATTTTAATTGCTAAACTTGAATACATGCATTCACAAACTGAATTTGAATGACATAATTTGAAATTGAATTTATTCGTTTGAAACTGAAGTTCCACCAAATTTAAAATTCACTGAAAATGCCACTGTTATATATCTTCACATTCAGTTCTCACAATTCAAATTCAGATCTCCAAATTCACATTCAAAATACTGTGACCGACACCGGGTAGTTTAAGGATGAAGGAAGAGCAATCGAGCACAGATACACGGGACTCCTCTTCCGACCATTACGTCAGAATTGCAAAATCACAAACCGAACACTATATAAAACTACTATTTACATGTTTTTTGATACCTAAACTGCCCTCCTGTCGCCAAAAGCCCACGCCGCTGGGCGTTGGTACCCAAGAGGGGCTAATTGCGGTACCCAGACACCGATCACACCTCACTGGGCTTATGACGTCAATGGTTGAATGGGCGATACGCAGACAAAAGACTGTGAGATACACATAGACAATAGATAGATTGTCTTGGTTGAATTTGAATGAACTAGAAAAAAGAGGTTAGTTTATAAAGAAATATGTTTTACTGAATAAACAGAACGAATTAATCCAATTACATGTATACAGCCCATTCATTTAATTTTTAATTATTTATTATAGTTCCATGTGTCATGCGCCTATTGCACTCATTAATTAACAAATAATAATCAGTGTATTGATATAGCCTACAAAATACTTCAACAATATATCGTTTTGTATCGAAATTAAACTAATATAAACTATAATTATCAATAGGGACACAGAGAAGGACATGGGACATGTCTGTTGGTGAACTCAAAGCCTACATTGCGCTTTGGTAAGTCCGGGGCGCATACGGTAGAAAGAGCATGAAATTGGACTGGTTTTGGTCCGTTCTATATGAACACTGTATCCATATCCTGTGCATTTTAAAATTGCATTTATTTTTGTATTTTATGGTTACATGACAATAAATACATACTATTTGAGTAAAATGTTTTACTTCATAATTCATCGTTATTCATTGTATTTAGGATGGTAACAAAGTAGATGATCTGATGCTGTTGATGGCAGCAGGTTACACAGTGGATGGATGGTGAAGCTGCGGATGAGAATGGGTGCTAATTGGGATGATTCGAAATGAGGCTGGCGGGCGCGGGGCTCTGGCGCTTAAAGGACTGAAAACAGCTCTGGTGCTCCTAGTGTTAAAATTATTTGAATGAGAAAGGGAATGGCAAGGCGTAGAGTTTCAATGTCTTCAGTCTTTATTGGACATTCCATTTCTGGCAGTACTGTGCTCCGAAACGTATGTGCTAATTGTCGGAAGAGGAGTCCTGTGTCTCTGTGCTCGAATGCTCTTCCTTCATCCTTAAACTACCCGGTGTCGGTCACAGTATTTTGAATGTGAATTTGGAGATCTGAATTTGAATTGTGAGAACTGAAGGTGAAGATATACAACAGTGGAATTTTCAGTGACGTTTAAATTTGATTGAACTTCAGTTTCTCATCTCATCTCATCTCATCTTCAACCGCTTATCCGGGGTCGGGTCGCGGGGGTAGCAGCTCTAGTAGGGGACCCCAAACTTCCCTTTCCCGGGCAACATTAGCCAGCTCTGACTGGGGAATCCCGAGGCGTTCCCAGGCCAGTGTGGAGATATAATCTCTCCACCTAGTCCTGGGTCTTCCCCGAGGTCTCCTCCCAGCTGGACGTGCCTGGAACACCTCTCTAGGGAGGCGCCCAGGTGGCATTCGTACAAGATGCCCGAACCACCTCAACTGGCTCCTTTCTATGCAAAGGAGCAGCGGCTCTACTCCAAGTTCCTCTCGGATGACTGAGCTTCTCACCCTAAGGGAGAGGCCAGCCACCTTTCTGAGAAAACCCATTTCAGTTCAAACTTCAGTTTCTAACGAATAAATTCAATTTCAAATAATGTGATTCAAATTCAGTTTGTGAATGCATGTATTCAAGTTTAGCAATTCAATTTCAAATTATGTGATTCAAATTCAATTTCTAGTGGCACGTATTTAAGCCCATACTATGTATCTAAGGATTTGTAAAGTATATTAAAGAAGTTCAGAGTTTAGAATAAAACATTTGATTATTATCTTTGAGTCATTTGATGTCAATGAAGTTGAAAACCAGCACCTTTAGATGGTAATTCAAATTGTATATAATTTATGAGAGTTGTTATTGACACAGTTTTGTTTTTACAATAGCAATATTGAGTGAATGTATTTCCTCACCTTTTGAATTTGTGTCCATTTTATGTAAATAAATTGGCATAGTTGGTGATTCCTGTTATCCTTAATCACCTTCCTGTAATGCTTATTTTGTATCCATGTATGTCCTTGCAAATCACTGGGACATTTTAATAATTTTTCTTGATGTCAGAAACTTGATCGACTATCTAAAATACAGTACAGTTTATCATGTTTAAAATAGTATAGAATCATTTAATTAAAAAAATATTGCCTAAATCTAACTGGTTATATTGTTTTGTTTACTTGATTACAAATAATTATTTAAGTATGAATCGTGTTTATTGTTATTATAATATTTTTATTTATTTTATTAACATTTGCTTTGTGGCTACTATAGATGAAATATGTGGTGAAATAGAGTTTTCAAAAGCCAGAGTAGACCTAATAACATAGCATTATTCTAAACACTGAAATTCACATGGCATAGCATCTACGCAGTAATAATATCAGACATTTTCACTTGGGGGTGTACTCACTTTTGTTGCAAGCAGTTCAGACATTAATGGCTGTGTCTCAAGTTATTTTGAGGGGACAGCAAATGCACGCTGTTATACAGGCTGTACACTCACTACTTTGTAGAAACGTGTCATTTATTCAGTGCTGTCACATGAAATGATATAATCAAATATTTACAAAAATGTGAGGGATGTACTCACTTTTGACAGGTACTGTATTCAATTATATCTTTTGATTGCTAATATCAAATTCTTTATAAATAGATCCGGCTCTTTTGATATTGCAAACAGGCTCTCTAAGTTCACCTACAAAAGAAAGACCCATCACTAGTTGTGCGCATTGTCTGTCACAACAGCAGAACGGTGTCTTTCCCTTTTCAAGTTCCATTACTTCCTGTTAGCTTGTATAAAGTTGGTTGGCATCCATCTTTTATTCGAGGAAGTCACTGGAACGTTCACCTCGAGTTTCCTTTCCATTAGTTAAACACTTTACGAAATGGCTGTATTCCTACACCTGGAATATATTTAACAGGAATGACATTCAGCAAGTGAGTGTGTAATAACATATTCTTTGTTCTAGTCATGAAATTATTTATTTTGCAACCACCCATATCCCTTTTAACTATTATGTTGTAACTATATTCATTACTTGATCAGTTTTAGGTTCTTTAGAGCAACTCAATAACAATTTACCTTTTTACCAAGATAAATATTTAGACACCACCATTTAGCTCTGAGTTTTGACCAAATTATGCAGGCTTTCTGTACATCTGTTTACATCAGCTGATATGTCTAACTCTCTCCGTTCCTCATAACCACTCCCGTCCCGCTAGTTTCGTTTGTAGATAAAAGACCAGAAAAGCGGACACATGGGATTTGGCTTTTTTCCTCATCCCTTTTTTTTGCTCTCTCTCCTTCCCTGTCTGGTCTCAAGTGAATCATGTCCATTTGATGAGACTTTGACAAGACCAATGTAAGCATTGGTTTGATGGAAAACACCAAAAACTGTCAAACTGTTGAAAACGGCAGTCAAAACGACAGCTGTGTCTAACGTTTTAGCTCTCTGTTTCACCCACCCTGCACTCCTCCTTCATTTCACTCTTCTGTTTCCCTCACTTCCACTCCCTCACTCCTCCCATGAATTCCTCATGTTTCCGAACTAGCTATGTCCAACATGTCTACACTCTGTTAAGCCAGACTTGCATTTTTCCTCCTTTTTACCCCTTTCTTCCCTCCTTACCTCCATCCTTGTGTTGTTGTTTTTTCCACCAGCTGCGCATTTGAATTGTCTCATTTTTCTTTTATGCAGGACACCCTGTTGCTGCCTCTCTCCTCACTGGTCCCTTGCCTCTGTCTTAATCCTTCCCTCTGTTGTATTCTGGGTGGAATTGATACCAGCATGTGCTTGCTTGAGATACAGTACATTGCACTCCAGGCACACCAGGCGGCCCTGACTTCCTAATGACTGGTTATGCTCTGAGCCTTTCCGGGCACGGCTGTGGCCACCAACCACCCTACACACAAATACACGATGACCAGTCAGAGAGCAAGCACCTCCTCTGTCCCCCACTCTTTTTCTTTCTCTGTCTTTTGCAGTTTTTCCTCTCATTCTATGTCATCGTTTTCTGTTCTGCGGGTTACCATGCAGTTATAAAGTTTGTCCTCTGCCATTCTTTTTCCAATCCTCTCCCTTTCCGCTTCTTGGACCTATTTTAACATGAGAACTGTTACCAGGTGCCCGTATCCTCTCCAAAGGACAAACACATGAGAGTAAGTGACACGCCCTCATTGGGATAGCTAGTCTGTTCTTCATTAGGTTGCTATTTTTTTCAGTTCTTTCCTAATTTCGTTGAGGCACATTAGAACAAAGCAAGAGCCCTCTAAACCTCAAAATGATAGGCCTCTACACACATTTGCCTAAACATTATACAACTAATGTCTATCCAAAGCCTTTTGAAGGAATTAGGTAGGAATCAAGATGGATGGCGGAGGGCATTGTCTACATTAAGTTTACTGCAATTCTACATTCTACATAGTTTAGCTATTAGCTAACTATATTTTTAAGAACCTATTTCCACAACGACAATGATTGGGTCAATTTAATTTAAGTATTTACATAATATGTAGATAAAAACGTGTCTCACACTAGCTGTGCCATAGTTACGCTGTAAGGCACAACACATGCGTGGACAGAACTTTGGCCATCTCGATGATCTGAAAGATGTATAATCTGAAAACGTTGTTTACCTGGTAACTAGGCTGCCGCTCTGTCGAACAAGTACTGTTTCTGGTGATAGTGGGATTTCTTATGTGCAATTAGTGACATTTTTAGATGTTTCCCAAAGACTAAATAATTGTTTTTCTGATTCTGCTTAAACATGGAGCTGTAAGGATCTTAGGATACAATGTCCTATGTCACCACTTGTTCCACGGTAATTCAACTTGAACCAGACATTGTTTTGTAGTCGCCAGTATGAAGAAGTGTCTGTCTGAAATGTGTAAAATGTTACTTCGGAAGGTAGTGTGCAACAATTTACATTATCACCTGTTTACACTATTTTGAAGACATCTGAAATCATAGTGTAGAGGTTTTGAGGTTTGTATGGTCTTTTTCACCACTTTTGACTTGGCAAATATTCACTTAAAGGAAAAATCTAAAAGTGTCCCACACTGAGTGAGATGGTAGTATACTATTACAACCTCTCTAAATAGTACCACTCATCAGAGATAAATATGGAAAGCTCTAATGTGTAACCAGTCAGGCCGGTACTTTTCACTTCCTCAGGGAAGAGTACCAAGTTGGCAGTGAATTGACTATGAAAAAAAATCATCACAGTTTAAACCTCAGTCCATATCATGTTATCCAGAATACAACGATTAAATGAATTATAGTGGAACTCCTGGTTAATATAAATTCAACACATGTCATTCCCGTTTACTTTTTCCCCCCACTGTTTTCCACACAGGGAGCAGTAGTAGCATTTCTAACATTCACTAACATAATCAGGATGTACTCAAGGCGTTATGTGTTCGGCCAGTATGTTCATGATCTCACCCTCCTATGTCCTAATGTTCATACGGTCATGCATGTAAACAGTTGTGTGTGACCATGCCAAAAGTAACACAAAGCCTTTTGACAAACTCTTGCTATGGAGGGAGGGTTAACATTTGTTTAAGCTTTAGACCAAATCTTGGGAAAAGTACAGGCTTATTTTCCCTATATGTGTACAAGTACACACGTTGATACGCTGGCGGATGAAAAAATGAGTCTCAACGCAATTTGGAAATCCAGGGTTTAAAAATGTCCGAATTAGAAAGGAGGTGGTAATGCAGAATATCCATTAGGTTTATGTAGTGTTGATGGAGAGGTTTTGTGGTTACGTTTCTGTCTGAGGCTAATGTTGTTATTCTTTTTCCTCCCCTCCTGTCTTCACCCATCTCCAGGTGGCGAGGATCTTGCATAGGCTTACCACTGCGAAATGAACAATGTTGCTTTGGCAAAGTCCAAACCACTAATTCCACAGTCAGGGTTTCTGTCTTTGTCAAGCAGTTGTTGAGTGGCCTCCCTACTAATAAATATGTTGTTGTTTTCCAAACTGAAAGTGCAGTGTCCCTGTTTGCATGTGTGTATGAAAGTGTTTGATAGAGAACAGTGTTATATTGCCTCCTGCCAGCAGAGGGGGCCCAGAAGGTACCCCTATCAGCCAGGCTTTGGCTCTACAGCTAACGCTGTGACAAGTCAACATGAGAACAATTATCCCTGATACATTGTGGAAGCGGACATAGATATATCGACACACACACATAACCAACCCCACACACTCTCTGTCTTACACCCACGCGCACACATGTGAACACACACAATGTTCCATTGTGGAACGCAGAATAACATTTTTGATGAACGTCTATTTTCCAGTTGCCACAGCCTGGCTTGGTTCTCTGTCTTTAATGCTGTCTCTTTAATCTCTCTATCGTTCCTTTGTTTCTTTCCCTCTGTTACTATATGTTTTCAATTCTTTTCTCAGTGCCATTTTGTCCACTTCTCTACTTTACCTACTTCTGTCCATGCCTCTTTTCTTCCTTTACTCCAGTTCATATTTCCTGCCATATTGTGTACATGCAGAACTGCCCACTCTGATCTCTCCCTACTATCATATCTTTAATAATCATCTTCAGGTCAGCTGAGTTTCACCAGGCCATAGCCTTGATTCAACAGCGTCCTGTAGGCATACTTTTTTGTGTATGCTTTGTCTAGGCCAATTTTTCTGACAGTTGTAAAATATCTGTCCGGAACCCACTATAAAAGGTACCACAACTGATAGCTTAGTTCAGCCCTACAGGCCTGGTTTTCTCACAAAAACACACAAACACACACTGTAATGCCACTGTGGAACACCACAACATCCTCTGTAACACACAAGTCTTTTTCAAACAGTGTTCTCAAACGGTGCATCTTGATAAACCCTGCAGCTCTGGCTTAGTTTAGAAAAGAGGCAGACAACCGCACACACACACACACCCCACACACACACCCCACACACACCACCTCCAGCGTCCCTAACCATAGCTGACACATCAAAGGCCTTGGTCCGCGGAGGGAAGTAAGAGAGAGTCTGGGGAATATTGGGAGACAAAGGAAGCGATTAAGAGATAAGGATCAGTCTGAGATATGACATTTCATCCCAGGCAGATCCGGTGGACACACTCCATTCAGGAAAGAATACGGCAGCTCTCCTTCCGGCAGCTCTCTCCTTTCTTGAAACCCCTCACTGTCTATCTTCAAATACGGTAAGAGACGACTGCCCCTCACAGCAATCAAGTACTTTGTATTACCTCATGCGCTCCTCCCTCTACTTCCAACTGCCGCCCTGCACACACATCCCAACAACACACACACATCCCAACAACACACACACATCCCAACAACACACACACATCCCAACAACACACACACATCCCAACAACACACACACATCCCAACAACACACACACATCCCAACAACACACACACATCCCAACAACACACACACATCCCAACAACACACACACATCCCAACAACACACACACATCCCAACAACACACACACATCCCAACAACACACACACATCCCAACAACACACACACATCCCAACAACACACACACACATCCCAACAACACACACACATCCCAACAACACACACACATCCCAACAACACACACACATCCCAACAACACACACACATCCCAACAACACACACACATCCCAACAACACACACACACATCCCAACAACACACACACATCCCAACAACACACACACATCCCAACAACACACACACATCCCAACAACACACACAAATCCCAACAACACACACACACATCCCAACAACACACACACATCCCAACAACACACACACATCCCAACAACACACACACATCCCAACAACAACAACAAAAGATTAGTAGGAGAATGCTCAAGATTTCACAGACTTCCAAAACACCCTTTGTGCCCAAACAAATGTGCACTATATGTGTTTCCATCCATGAAACCCCAAATCATCAGCCATGCTTTACCTTTTGGGGTTCCATCCATGAAACCCCAAAAGGTAAAGCATGGCTGATGATTTTAAATTAGTTTATTTCATCCACTGATAGAAAATATGCAGTTTCTGCTAGCATACCTCCCTTAAATAGTGTTTAGCTACACAAAAGAAGTAGAAGGTATATTGTTAGCCTAATGTCGGAAGGTCGCGTTACCGCTCCGGTTTCATGTTGTTGCTCTCAAAAACCCCAGGCACAATCCACCTGCCTCTCTGAGGGCCCACACAAAAGCTCTGAGTACCAACACAGAGGGAGTCTGTTAGCAAATAAACACTCAGGTTCAGCACAGGCAGCTGCCCTAGGTCAAGCTGTAGCTCAGAACCTTAGCTGTTGCTTAGAAGATAGACTTCTGTCTGAATGGTGGATTAGTGCATTGAAGTGGGTGGTGGCTAACAGGGTAGAGCCCTTCTGCTTTGTGAGCTGCATTGTCTCTTTAAAAGAGGGTGTTTATGACAGACACGTTTGCAACAGTTAGCGAGGGCGTTGGTAGACTTTACACTGTGTGATACTTACAGTGAAACATTGTATTCGGGGAACGTCCTGCCACAGGGAACGGAAGTGTCAAAAGCTGAGTCTCCCACACCTCTCCTTTCTTTCATGGTCACTGAATTTGAAAAGTGTGTGTATAAAAGCAATAATGTCACCTACCTGTGATCTTGAGTTGAAGGACACTAGCCTGCAGTTAAGGCAATTGAAGAACTGCCAAAACTTTAAGCCAGGAAACAGTTGGGGGCCGTGCTTTCCAGCTGCCATCATTTGACATATCTAATGAAACTGCTCAGAGCTAGGGAAGAAAGGCCTACCACAGGGACACCCTGCCCAGCTTAAAATTAGCTTGCAGACTTGTCCCACAAAAGATGCATTCCGTCCACACAGCGACACTGGCACTTGACACCCAATTTCAAAACCTGCACATTGTTTCCTCACCAAGTGGAAAATTCCACTGCAATCCTCCTTTTACTGTATATTAGCTTGGAGACAGTCGTTAAGAACCTAGTTAGTTTTAACCACAGCTTGTGTTTTTTCAGCCCATGCTGTGTTTTGGATCAGTTGTCAAGGTGGAATATCTGATTGTCAAGTTGAGAAAATAACTGGGTATTCATACTACAGAAGAAAAAGATATGAACCCTAGTTTTGCTACAGTAACCACTGAATAACTCCTGAACAAATGCCCATGACAAATTCACCTGTGTGTGAACCTCAGAAGTAATTTCACACGTCCACTCCTCCCATAACATTCACAAGCGGCAAACTTTTTTTAAACATGCGTGTGTGTGTGTTAGACCCATAGGCCCGTTTATTCCCGTGATGTCTCATTCCTCCCATCAGCAAACAGGGGCTTGTCTGAGCAGATGAGGTACAGGATCAGGTGAGGTCCTGCACTGTATATGACACTGGTAACCCCAACAGATTGTCTATAGACCTGATCTAGTGTTTCAGCCCCCTAGACTCGGTATGTGTGTTTGTGTACATGCTTAGAGATGTGTTTCGGTCAAGCCTTTACAAGAGTCTCTGTGTGTGTGTGTGTGTGTGTGTGTGTGTGTGTGTGTGTGTGTGTGTGTGTGTGTGTGTGTGTGTGTGTGTGTGTGTGTGTGGGAGAGTGCAACGAGAGGCCCTGACCTCTAGCTGCACTGACATCGGCTTTCATCACTCCCCTGTGTGCCATGGAACAGGTTGAAGCCGGGGGGACAGGCCACACAGGGTGACGCCCCCTTACAACAAAAGGGGCTATTAAGCACCAAATCAAATCAAAACTCTTTAAACTGGCAAAGTCAGCTTCTGCCCCAATCAAATCAATAGTCCAGCCATGGCAGGTGAACACAGGCAGGTCTTGAAATGTGGTAATAAGATGGGGAGGGAAAGAAAGGAATGCTTAAGACAGACGAAACTCACTGGTTCTGTAAAGGCTGACCCTGCATGAATTCAATCCACAAACAAAAATGTAGCCGTCTCATTTATCAGCTGTTACAGGCAGCTCATTCTGCCCTAAAGCAACAGGGAAAAAACAGGTTTTAGGATGGGAATGTCTGTAGTTGTGGCATGATGCCTATGAGACATTTCTGAGATTATAGTAACTAGGACGGTCAAACTTCAATTTTCCTGAAAAAAGGCGCAATCGTACAAAATATTTCGAATATGTTTACGTGACAGTCTCCTTCTATTGAAAAACATTAAGTGAGCTCCATTATCCCTTGAACAGTGACCATTTTTTTGTTATTTTGGTTCAGTTGCAAAGGGTTACAATATCAATGAGGGTTGTGCAGATGGCTCACTGTAGCTCACAATTAGCACACCTTTCCATCTCATTGTGACTGTGTTTATAAACGTGAATATCAACTTTACCACCTCAGCATTATATTGCAAGCACAGGCAAGATGTATGGTTTTGCCAACCACAAAAGAGCATGGACAAGCACTCTGTTCGGCACATTGCACTAATCTACAATCCCACCTGGCTGCAGACAATGATCCACTATGGGGAAGTCAGGTTTTTTAAATGTTATTACTATAATAACTGTATATAATGCAACGCATTCAGGTTTTTGTGTCAGTGCATCACACATCCACTAATCAAATGACGACCGGCATGAGCTTGTCATATATGGTTAATGTTTTGAGCACCACAATAAAATGACTATATACCAACACGCTGGATTACATTACATTATTATGTTGATATGATATTTTATATGCCAATTTTCCAATAATTTTTACCACTGTATATTAACATCAACATTTAAACTTAAGGCTTGATGCTGTAATTCCAGATATTTGATCCGTCCATCTACAAAAAGACAACTAGTATTGTAAAAGTGTTTCAATGTCAAATTAATTTATTAATTAAAATCTGTATGCGTTGTCTACTTTAACGAGGCATGTCAATTTCTTTAACAGCAACCTCGCCAATATCCATCCCATGATCTCAGAATTATTTTTACACTTTCTTATTCACCAGCCTTGACTGTATCTCAGGTTCCATTGGTCGTGTTCCATTGAAAATATTTATTTTGCATTTTAGAACATTTGTACGTGTATTACTGCGTGTGCGTGTGCAAACAATTAAAATAGTATAGCAATTAAAATAGTATAGCAATTAAATAATAGTTTATAAACATTTTATGCTAAACGAGAATTTTATTATATTTTACATCCACTCCATCCTGCTAACCCCTCCCATCACATAAAAAGCAACCACTCACATCAAACGTCCCCCAATCCCCCTAATGGTTCTTTCGCCTCATCCTAATGGTGCTCCCATCTCTTCCATCCAGCCATACACAACTAGAAAAGAATCTGAACTAAATCATTTCTAATCATCTATTGTTAACTGGTATGGTTTCCATAAGCGTCTAATTCTGTTATGTTTACTTTTTTATGTAATTTTAATTCAGACACACCTTCTCCAGTGTCTAATCATGACATTGTTTCTTTGTACAATAACCCTCCAGACTTCCTTTGTGTTTCACGAAGCCCTTGAACCTCACTATCCGTCTACCAGCCCAAACTTAAAACCAATGCCAAGAGTGAAGTACTATTGACCTCTCTTCCCCAGGATAGGACAGTCTGCAGGTCAAACTGAGGATTTGAAAGCACTGCTGCACTTCAGAAATAAGCCACTCATTTACCACAGGAGATTTTATAATTATTGTGTTTGTGACTGTGAGTCCTGACTATTAAACGCCTCAAATTCTGAACAATACTTAAATCGTTTTTTCAGTAAGTATTCTTTACGATAGAGATTCCTGTTTCTTTGCATGTTTTGCCTTTCAGGAGAAAAAAATATCGACATATATGATGAGCCAAAACAATATAACCTAATCTGCTGATGGTCCTCCGTATGCCGCCAAAAGAATGCTGACTTTCCCTGGAAGATTTCTTGTGGTATCGGGTACTAAGACACTAGCGGCAGAGTAGTGTAAATTGTGAGGTGGATTGGTTTGTCCACCAATTGGATTGGGATGAGCACACCTTGAACTCTTCATAATTTTCCTCAAACCATTCTCAAACTTTCAAGAAGAAAATTAACATAAGGTTTGCACTTAAATTACTTACAAAAGTTTTTTTCCATCCGCACATCAAATCAGAATATAAAACAGAAGAACCTCTAAATTAGGTAATTCGTTTTGTTAATATAACCGAGAAAAATAGAAATGCATCAGCATATCAGCTAATGATAACGCATGCAAAACAATTACAAATGCTGCAAAACCGCTCAATGTTCCCAGCCTAAAATATCCCCTAAAATATCCCCTTCCCAGCTCATACTTTGAAGGACCTAAATCGGCTTCTAATGGTAGGCAGTGTTTGTGTGTGTGACTTAGTTGGAGTGCTAAGC